>JAHWGI010001300.1:212500-230000 GCA_029379305.1 Frankliniella fusca | reverse complement strand
CCCGCGGCGAAAAGTTTTGACAGAAGTACGGGAGTCACGAAGATAAAGAGATGTGTAAAGAGAAAGAAAGCTATACTGCTGCTATGGCGAGGGAAAGAGAGATCTGGAGCCTGCGTTAGTGAGGGAGTGAGTGTGTGTGTGTGGAGAGAGAGAGAGAGAGAGAGAGAGAGAGAGAGAGAGAGAGAGAGAGAGAGAGAGAGCGAGAGAGAGAGAGAGAGAGAGAGAGAGAGAGAGAGCGCTAGCGCCCTGCTGGGAGCGAGCGGGACATTGATTGGGCCGGCAACCGCGCGCGCGCTTCAATCCAATGTAATGATGGGAGAGTGCATGAAAAATTGTCGGACCTCAGCCCGGCCTGCCTGCCTGCCTGCCTGCCTGCCTGCCTGCCTGCCTGCCTGCCATGCCCGTGGCCCCCCATGGGCCGAGCAGCGCCCACTCTGGCCAATGAGAAACACACTGAGATGTGCTGTTAATACCGTGAGCGTGTGCGTTGCATGAGCGAGATTGAATGCGTGAGCAAGAGCTTGAGCGTGAGCGAGAGCATGAGCCCTGTTTGCGCGCGGCCCGGGCAGGCCGGGGCGGGCAAGGCCGACGTTTTGTTTCGAGGCTGTATTGTTTGACGAGCAGCTGCCGATGTGGTCCGCCCCGCGTCCGTATAGGCCCCGGCACATTTATCAACCCGCAGAAGAACAAAAGGCTTGTGTGTATTATGTTGGTTTTGGTACATCTGCATACGTCAGCAGCTGGTCTGTATGTATGTGTGTGTGTTCTGCCACGGCGGTCGCTCTAGCCTCGCGCCGAGTCCTGAGTCCTGCGTTTTGACGACTTCGGTGCGTCTCGACTCGACGAATTCTCTGCAACGCCAAAACGACCAAAACCGCCTCTGGGTTTTGATCTCTATCTTTTCTTTATTGTATCCGCAGCCGGAAAAGGCCGATTTCCTTGCTGAGAGCAAGAGAATTTACTTGTGTCAAGTATTTTCACTTGCGACAAGAAAGCTTTTTTTTTTCCGGGTGCATGCAACAGTTTATTTTTAAAACAGGAAATCCTGGAAAATAAATCAGTCTTCTTGAGCCTTTGGTG
Source organism: Frankliniella fusca (assembly GCA_029379305.1). NCBI lineage: Eukaryota > Metazoa > Arthropoda > Insecta > Thysanoptera > Thripidae > Frankliniella > Frankliniella fusca. The sequence goes on along the minus strand of JAHWGI010001300.1, from coordinate 228,920 downwards.
TTATTGTAAAGTTTTTCATACTTTTTTGAGTTTTGTAAAAATATAAATGTTTACATCTTGTAGGAAATCACTCTCACTTTCCGGGGCTGTCCTCGGTTTTGCTCTCTGCCCATTGGTTTAGCTGCAACACGCAAATAAGCGAGAGGCTGGCACGGCACGGCTCCGGCTCGGGGACAAAAGTTCTCGACCGTCAATTTTCTTGCCGTGTTCTGTAAGTGTTACAGTAGTAGTTTATTTTCTTTTCGCTGTGTCTTGTCTACCTTAGTAGGGTCCGCCACACTACCGGATAGGGTTATTTGCACCTCGCGCGCCAAAACAATGAAGGTGTAGTTATATTTCTCGGCGCGGCGGCCGTCAGCGCAGAGCCGCTCGCCCCTCTCTCCTCCTCCCCACCACCTTTGGCATGGTCGTGGCTTGTCTTTCATTTCCTGCAGTGGCCTGGCGCCGTCCGCCGCCCCGCTACTTTTACTCCATGCAAAATGGATGGAGAGGGAAAGGCGAGACGTTTGCTGCAGGGTTTTAGTCCCAGTTGTGTTTTTGTTGTTACCGTGAGGGAAAAGAGGATAGAAGGTATGGGGCAGCGCGAAAGGATAATGTAGGGGGGGGGGGGTTCTTTTGAGAAGTGGGCAGGTGTCACAAGTTTCATAGGCCGGACAACGTTTGACGGAGGCCAATAAAGTTTAGGCGTTATTAAAGGTGATAAATTTTTTTTGTGCATGAACTTCACTCTTAAATCGTCCTCCTTTTAAAAACAGAATGTCTTTGAAACGATTTGGTGGAAAAAAAGTTGCTTTGTTTATTCAGTATATCACTGAAAATGGAGGAGTCGCCTTTGTCGCCCTTGGGAGAGCGACTTTTCTGTACCAAATTTTCATGCTCCTGGGAGAGTGAAATGGATCAACATCGCTCCATCCGAGTCCCTTTGATGACTCTTTTTGAATCAAATCATCAAACGTCACTCTACTAAAGCGATTTCAAAATACCAGAAAAGACTCGATTTGAATCGTTTTAGCGCTTAGTACGGGGGCGAGAAATGTGACTCTTACATTTCCAGTGAAATTTAGGCTGTCTCTGAAGAGACATGTCAGCGAAAGAATTACGACAATAAATCACTGCTGACTAATGGCGGCTGTGGGCTAGCCGGCAGAGATCTGACTTTAATGTAGATCCAAGAAACATATCTCCTTAAATATGACTGCCATGGTATGTTATCTGTGCATACCATCCATTCTAGGCGGTTCGACCAGTAAGTTATTTCAGTCCAACGACTTTCAGATTTCCGTCGAGTGGGCCGAGCTGGGCACGCTTTGAGATGGAACGTGAGAAGGGTGCGGAGAGGAAAGCTGCCTGAGCAGCCTTTGGCAAAGTGGTCACCTTTAAGTCCAACCCCCTCCCAATTCTACCTAAACACAACTTTTCCCGCGTGTCCTCTATGAGGCTTCATTCGTTTCTGTCGGTGACCATGGGGTTCGTTTACGGAGTCACGACGTTTTCTTGCTTCATTCTACTCCGCTTTTTTTTCTGATTTTTTTTTTCATGCTTGACCATGAAGTGACTTCGTTTCGGCGACAATTTCCCCCCCTTTTTGCGCCTCGTCCTCTGCTTTGCACGCACACACACGAGTAATTAACAAATACTCATTTCTGCCTTCCCCCTCCTTCTCGCTCTCTGGCAGTAATATAATAAAGAGCGGGACAAAAGGAGAAAGCGAGTTAGAGAGACAGGCGGCGAGGGGTAAGAGGAAGTCTTTCCTGAAATTGGGTCGAGGCGTGTCTCCAAATTTGCATAGGCCACGTGACGCATCCGAGCGAGTCTTACTTGTGCAGACATAAGCTCATTTTAAAGTATTATTAAATATTTTTTAGGTCCCCTCAGTATTAAACTTGCATGTACTCAATTTCTCTGGTTAAACAAAATTCTCTAAGATGTAAGCATTTTGCCGCGAGGATTTCAGACCGCCGGAAGTCCTCGCGTTTTTATTAGCTCCCAACTCTCCATTTTGATTTTTTTTTAGCTGGGTAACAGACATTGAATTTCATAAATTACAATTTTCGAAACATGTAAATTTACGACATCCCATTCCCACTCAATGAATTCCAACTCGACCAACGAGATACACGTGGTGCTTGTAATTTTACGAAACGCTTCATGGAGAGTTTTCCTGTAGAAAAACTCCAGCCGTTTCTCAGTGTCCCTCTTGCTGGAGGGCTATATACGGCTCTCCAGCTCTAAATCCTTATCTCCATCTGGACCATCAGCGTTGCGTAGCTGATCTCCATCGAGATGTTCAACGGGACCGTAAAGTCACCCGGCCCGAGCAGGATGTGCAGACGAAGGCCTATAAAATATCTCTCGAGACGCAACGTAACGGCAGCAGCATGCTTCGACGATAAACACAAGGCAACGATCCTGAAGTTTTAGCGCAGTCCAATGGTGCTGGGCGTCGGGGAGGGGGAGGGGGGGGGGCACAGACAAATAATATTATCGCTGACCGTGCTGCGCAGCGTGTTCCGAGTCGGGCGGATTGACTTACCGGAGATGCATGTCCAGCGCCGGGCTGGCTGAGCTGGCCCGAGCAAGGCCTCTGAGTGCGCTCTCTCATTTTGGCCCCATGGGGCCTTCCCCACCACTCACCACCACTCACCAGTACCACCCCACGGTACAAGCCACGTCCAGCAGCAGGTTTGAAGCAGCAGCCTTTTGTAGAGGGGATGCTATGCACTCTGAAAATCCAGCATTGGGGCAGTCGTTTGCTGCGCTGCAACAGCGCGGGTAAAGATCACCTCTGTTTGACTGTGGGACAGACATGAACACTGAGCACTGATCCAGCAGTGGGAATAAGCTCACCACTGCTGGATTTCGGGGAGGGGGGATTTTATGGAAACTTTTATGAAAACGTGCGGGCTTTGTTTTCACCAGGGGGTGGGGGTGGGGGGAGGGGGGTCACTTCGGAAAAAAAAACATTGTACAGCCCCCAAAAACCAAATTACAAAAATTTTTAAAAATCAAAATAAATCAAATAGTAAAATACAAAAACAAAACATCCGAAAAATCGAGAAAAAATAACAGAAAAGGAAATTCAGAAAATGGGTGTTAAAACATATCAAAATTTATTTTTTTAAAAAGACCGAAATTTTTCTCGAAAAATCAAAAGAAAAATCTGAACAAAAAGAGGTGGGAAAAATCAAAAGTCCAAAAAGTCATTGTACACATTTTGTATGAGTGATGACCACCTCAATTTTCACCCTGTTTCGTTTTCAGCCTGGTGTGGTATAAAGCAAAGGGGGGCTGGCACCTGCGCTCCGGCGGCCAAAGAGGTTTGCAGCGGGGAGGAGGAGGGCAAGAACAGGGTGGCTGTGGGGCTCTTCAATCGGTGCGTGTGTCTCGCAAGGTCAGTCCGTGACGACCACTGAGCCGGAAAATGCTCCGGGGGTGCGACTGGCGAGAGAGCTGCCCTCACCCAACAAGGTCAAATGGCAAACATCAGAGAGGGAGAGAGAGAGAAAGAGATATAAGGAGGAAAGGGGGGGGGGAAGAACGTATACGCGGCCTAAAAGATTCGAGCTGCCCCTTCCCCTGCTTTCCCTTCGACTCTTATATCCCGTATAATGCTGCCCCTCGAACCCGAACAGTCGCTGCGTGATCCGACCTCGACCACAAATCCGTTTTACGAAATCTTTTGTATGGGCGTATGCTGCTCAGGCATTCAGATCAACAGCATGAATCTTAAATTACTTTCCTGCCTCATAACCTTTTTTGTTTGTTTGTTTGTTTGTTTGTAAGGCTTTGGGCGGGGTGGAAAAAGGTTTTTCTTTTTGATGATATATCCAATCCACGCATCTTCAAAAACTTTATGGAAACCCTTCCTCTGGCGAGACGTGAACTTATTCCACTAACCGAGGGGGGAACCACTCCCCATCCTAGTGTACACGGGATTTCTACTGATTTCACAAGATTTCTCTGAGATTTTGAGAGATTTCTATGAGATTTCACACGATTTCTCTCAGATTTCATGAGATTTCAGAAGATTTCAATGAGATTTCATGAGATTTCATGAGATTTCACAAGATTTCAATGAGATTTCATGAGATTTCTCAGTTATATTTCCAAGGATTTCATCGAGATTTCTGAGGATTTCATCGAGATTTCCGCAGGTTTGTACACAGGATTTCTCGAGTGGTTGCCCCCTCGCCACTAACAGAGTAAGGGAAAGTGGGAGGCGCTCGGGCCGTGCTGTCGCCCCGCCCGCCCCTCCCCGCCACAAGCCATAGTAGGCAGCCTGTGCACTTTAGGATGCGGGAGGTCCTGTTGGCCTATAGGCAGGCAGCGCGCCGCGACAGCGGCAGGCCTTGGCGCGCCGTGGCGGGGAATTAATTGACGAGAAAATATGTCCTGCAAATTGGTTTCCCCAGCCGCACGCTCCAGCCGGGCGGGCCTGGGCGACGTGGAGGGAGAGGACCTCCGCCCTGCGCCGCCCCGCTCTATCTCTCCTCTCTGTAGCTGCCCCCCCCCCCCTCCACCACCACCACCCCGCCACCACCCACCGCACCTCCGCTCACAACTTGGCGCGCGCCAATTGTGCTTCCCCAGGAATTCTTTCGCGGTAACATGTGAGACGGAAATTGGATTTGGCCCGGGCTCGGCAGGCTGCGGGGCGGGGCGGGGCGCCCGGAGGTTGCTGCTGAGCATGCTTACTGCCGCTCGGGTGACAGCAGCGTGACCGGCCCGGCCCCGGCCCCGGCCCCTCCCTAACAGCCCACCCCATCACTCTTGCAAGGAAGTATGCCGCCGCTCGCTGCCACGCTCCGCCGCGCCACAGGGAATTAGCGTCGGCGCGATGACGCGGCGTAATGCATGCGGAAATGAATCTGAATTTGCGGCTCGCAGCTCGGCGCGCTAACGCGACGCCGCTCCGCCACGCACACGTCCTCACTGTACGCTGGGACGACGCACGGCTCTCCGCAGTAATATTGTCCCGTTGCCCCCCTCCCCCCCCTCCAGCGTTCCGCTTTGTTTATTATTTGAGGTGGCATCCATACTTTTCGGCCTTCATGTCGTTTTAATGACTCGCGCGCGCGCGCGCGCCGGGCTCGATCTGAATCAGTCATGGCGCGGGCCGCGCACGCACGGCGCGCAGTCATGAATGTACATGACGCATCGATGATGGCATTAATATGCAGGCGGCCCGGCCATATGTGTGCGGCAGCTGGCGGGGCGGGGCGGGACGGGGCGGGACGGGGCGGGGCGGGGCGGGGCGGGGCTGCACCGCAGGATCCGCCAAAACCGCCGCGCTCAACCACTCAACCCTCAGCTCAGCCCTACTGCCCCAGCCCCGTGCTATACGCTCAACGCCTCCAGTCTGCTCCACCACGCCTCCACTGTTTTGTGTGCCACGGGGGTAAGGTGTGGGGTCGGGGAGGTGTAGGCGGGCTGAGGTGAGGCGGAGGAAGGCGCGCAGGCGGCGCTGCCGTGATTTATTAAACGCCGGCTTCCGGCCAGGTCAGGGTGGGGCCGCAGGGCCGGGGCCGGGCGCCACGGCCGAGGCCGAGCCGATGCACGGGATGACCTGTCTTAAACGGCCGAGGCGTCGACGGTCATTACGTGCACGCCGCGCGCGCCGCGTGCATGGGGGTGGGGGCGGGGCGGGGCGGGGCGGGGACGGTTCGTACGGGGGTGGGTGGGTGGGCCCGGGTGGGTCCGGGGTGGGGGGATTATTAATTGACGAGTGGAGGAGAGGTGGCTGCTGCCGGGGCTGCTCTTCTCTGCCGTGAGGCGTGGGGTAGCTATACCGCTCCGCATATACGTGGAATGGCGCGGCGCACAGACAAAGTTTTTGTTCTATTTTATACGTAAATGAAACAAAAGAATCATTTAAATTTGTAACTTTAGTATCGTATGGAATTCTATACAATTTTTTGGACCCTTCTTGTCAAAAACGAAAAAAATTCAAAATATTCAGAAACTTTTCGTAAGCTGTGCATTTGTAGCGAAGGTGCATAGCGTTATTGGATTTTCAAGAAGAAAGCCGAAATGTTGGCATTCCGCCTTTTCTGTGTATTTTCATGTAACACGTGTATATAAAAAAGGGAAATATATAGTGTTTTAGTCCTTCCCCACCTTCCCCTCTGCTTCGAAAAACGTTCATTTTCAGAAGTCCACATTCGACAAGAAAAATAAAAATAAAAAATAAAGGATGAACAGAAAAGTTTTGTATGTGTATATTTCAGGTATATTTCGTTACCATTGTGCTCGGTTTTTGTCCGTGCGAGGAGGAGGGGATGGCCTCTGAGATCCCCCGCCCCGCCGCCGCCGGTAACAAATGTTCCAAAGAAGCCGCCCTCCCCCGCCCCCTCGGCATGGCGAGCGCGCTGGAGGGGAGGGGGAGGGTGCCTTGGCAGAGGAGGGCGGATGCACCCCCCACCCCCACCCCCTCTCCCACTTGGCTTGACCTGCAGCGCCCCCCCCCCCTTCCTTTCCTACTGCCCCAATAACGCCTCCGCCGCAGACCGTGACTTCCGCACATCCTTCCGGCCAGACGCGCCCCCATACCTCACCCGCCCTGCCCCGCGCCCCCCCGCCTGCTGAGCTGAGCGGCTAAAACCGTCAGAGGCGCCAAACAAATCACTATCACCCGCGCCGCGCCGTTTCTGCGCCTTTCGCCAATTAATACGGCGATTCGGTGCGGCACGACTCTTCATACGGCCTCACACTGTTATTCAATTACTGTGACGTCACATTCTTTTTCATGTGAAAACTGTCACATTCCTTTTAATATTAATGTCATATTCTTTTGAATGCGACAATAAAATTTAGTCCTCATATTCTGGCCGATTCACGATGAAAAGAATGTGACACTACATTCTCAACAATGTGACACTTTTCACATAAAAAAGAACGTGACGTCACAGTATTTGAATAACAGAGCAGCGCCGGGCAATAACGCGAATACAACATCTTAGTACTAGCGAGTATTTTTCCTTGCGTACAATGAGTTCTTAGGGGTGGAACCTCTCGCTCGCGCCGCCCCCCGACGGTAGGACTGCCCGTGGCGCCCTGCACCGCCCCGCCCTGCACCGCCCCGCCCAGACCACGCCATGCCGCATTTAAACGCGCTGAACAAGCCGCGTTTCAGTCGTTATTCTCCACGCCTTTATTCGTCCATGAATGGAAAGCAATTTTCGCCCCTCGGACCCTTCCGCCTCGTAATACCGCGGCCGGCCGCGCCCCTCTACCCTCACTGCTCCCCCCCCCCTCCCCACTTTGGTCTTCCTCCCCCTTATCCCCCTGCCATTCGCTCCTTATTTCCAGAGATTGGCGATTGGCGATTGGCCGCGATTTAAGCCAGCGGCCGTTTCATTCGAGGAGTGGGGGTTCGGCTGTAGAAATAAAGCAAGCCGGGCCCGCAGTTGGTTCTGCAGAGGGGCAGGCGCGAGACATGAAGCGTTGTGATAGCTAAATGCGTATAAGGTTGGGGGGGGAGGGGTTGGGAGAGAATCAACTGCTGTTGTAGATCGTATACGTATACGTACAGTGGATGATGAATAGTGACGGTGATGTGCAGTGGAATCCTTATTCCTTTCCTTATCATATGAGGAAATAAATACATTTCCTCTCCAGAGCACGTTTCACTTTCGGGCCAGCGCGTGTGCCGAGGGGTCCTCCACCATAAATTCAAGCGTACACCGATTTTTGTGATTTTTCTAGATTTTCGTGATTTTTTGTATTTTGACTGATTCTTTTATTGAATTTTTCTGATTTCTTCGTGATTTTTCTTGATTTTTATCTTGATTTTTTTTCTGACATTTTTTTTGATTTTTTCTTTTACTGATTTTCTTTTAGGGTGTAGACTGATTTATTTGAGTGAATGAGGACCCCAGCAGCGTGGGGAGGGGAGGCTCGTGAGAGGCGAGGCTGAGATGGCGCTGCGACTGGAAACAGAAGGGGGCCATGCGGACATGGATACGGCCAATGCAGCCAATGTAACCCGCCGCCGCCAGAGACAAGAGAGAGAGAGAGACGGGGGGGGGGGGGCTGCCGGGACGAGGCCTCCCCCGGAGGGATTTGGCGCGGTGTTGTGGGTACGCGATGGCTTAGTGCGTGCCGGGCCCGGCCACACCCTTCTCAAGGAGCATTAGTGCGTCATGGCACCCTTCTGTGTCGCCCGATGCGCCGCCGTCTGTCGGACGTACGCACGTGTGTGTGTGTGTGTGAATGTGTTTGCTCTCGTGCTGTTGTGTCGTGTGTCAATGTGTGTACGCGCGCGCGCGCGCGCTTTGCGCACCTGATTGCAGCGTTATTCAGTATACGTACCCTTCTCGCCTCCCCCCTCCCTCTCTCTCTCGCACGTGAGCAGTCGTGTTTCACGCGCTTAAAGAACAAAAAAAAAGAACCAAAAAAAAAAAAAGTATTTTAATGGCTCAGCTGAAACCCGCCCTCCATGGGCCGTTCTCCCCTCTCCGCCACCAACCCCTCGCGCGCCGACCGAGTTTAGAGCGGGCGGAACAATGCCGTTATACCTCCGCCTGCTCCTGCTGCGATGGCCCCAACTAGCACCTTGCCACCCCCTCGAATCCCTCTTCCATCCCCCGCTCTCTCCCGCTGCTGCTCCACCCCCACCCCGGCCCCGGCCCCGGCCCCGGCCCCGGCCCCGGCCCCGGCCCCGGCCCCGGCCCCGGCCCCGGCCCCGGCCCCGGCCCTGCCGGTCGGGCCCATGGAACGCGCGCAGAATACTGCAGCGTGCCATGTGGGGGGATTACGGCCGGCATAAATTAAAAGTTACTCAATTGCGGTGCCCTACGCACGCTGCCCCACTCCACTCTACGGCAGCCCCCCCCCCTCCCCTCCCACCCCTCCAACCACCACGTGCCGTCTCTTCGTTGTCTTGCGCGAGCAACAAGCGCGGGGAGTTCTTATCCCCACAGGACGAGCAATTGTGTCCGGGAGAGACTTATTAAGCTTGGTTCTCTGGAAAAAATTCAGAGGCTACTGGTATATGGTACGAGTTACGGAGTCGCTATGTACACGCCGTATACAAGTAAGTGGACATATTCGCGCACCCACATGTGAGTGAACTTATGTTCGCTCACCTTCAAGTGAGCGAAATTCATTGATTTCCTGTGCGTTTGAGAAGAAAAAGACCTGTTCTCCGTTATTCTATTATTCACGTCGCTGCAATATTCCTTGCAATCCTTTTTTTTCTCTTTTTTTTACCATGTGCAAACGACCTTATCATTATCTCTGCTGTGATATTGTCCTGAAACTCACATTGATAGCAGCTGAAGAGCGATATATCCACTTAATATTGCTCCTGTGAGAGCGATGAAAAATTCATTTCATGGAATTACGTATTTGTTAATTTTGTATCTAAATGTGATACTTTTCATCCGTTTTGCAGCATAAATGGATTATTGTTTCTCGTTTAAACTTGCTCGTTTAAATTTGCTACAATAACAGTCAGACAATTATATCCCTCCATCTATTGTGTGGGTATCGCTTTAATGTAATGATTACTTATCGTAGGAAATTTTATGAAAAATTAATTTTGATTTCTGTGGTCACATGGATTTAATAACACCGCACTCATTCGGAATGAAGTCAGTGTACGTAAGAAATTGCATTACAGGCTCACTTTTTACCCTCCCTATGCACCTATGCTATGATAAGAATTGGAGTGAGAGGTATTGAGGTTGGCGCTTGCGGCTCAAAATCTATACCACTGTTTCCAGAAACGCCAGCACCGTGCTTACCCTTTTTTCTGTCGATCCGGTTGTGAAGTGTTGCTTCTCGTCACAATATACTGAGATTTTTCTCCTTTGTACCTCATCGGAGGGCATAGTGACACCGCTGGGTCCCACCCACGCGTAAGTGGGCTCAGCAGGCTTGGGAGATTGTTTCTCGCGAAACGGCAGAGCAGTCTGAAAGGCGGCACTGTCAGGAAATGACTTTTTGAAAAGCCCTCGCCGCCGCTCCCTCCTCTCTCTCTCTCTCTCTCTCTCTCTCTCTCTCTCTCTCTCTCTCTCTCTCTCTCTCTCTCTCTCTCTCTCAGCACCCCTTTGCCACGCGACACCGCGTCACCCCGACGGCCAGGTTGTTTTACCTGTCGAGCCGGAAGCTGCTTGCTCGAAACTTAAGCCAAGACCCCACTCCGGAAAACCAGGTGTGAGCAAGTATCCATTATTTACTGCACACTTGCAAGTTTGCAGGTACATGGATATCGTATGTTGTGAAAAAAAAAAACTGTGTATATGCCCGCGCACCCGCGCATTCACCATTTGCTTTTGCTGAATACCGTCGCATGCCTTCTGTAAAATTCACATGGAATCTGCGTGTGCACGTCAATAACACTGTTAAAAGTTTTTGTCATTTGACAACATATTTTGTGACAGTTAATTCATGTTGTGTTTATGACAAATGATATGTTTATGTGACAACAAACTTGTTGAAAATATTTTTGTCTTTACTGAATGACAAGTAAATTGTCTGCCTAAGACTATTTTTTTGTCTGATATTTGACAGAACATCTATCTTTTGACAAGAAAATTATCAAAATCGAGTGATTTTAGACAAATTTACCGTCATTGGCTAATGACAAATAATTTTCAAGCTCATTATGACAAATTTATCATGTTCCACTTTTATCCGGACGATAATTGTCAAATGCCAGTCAAAAATTTTACAGTGAAGGTGCTCAGCAAATAATCACGTCTACTTGGGCATGTGTAAACTGATTACTGCATACATGTCCATGTACACACTTCTTACTAAATACTTGAAAATGTGCAGGCAATCAACGAATACTTGTACACACCTGGGTTTACCTGAACAGAGTTTCATTTTTTATTTCGGTTGAAATGGAGACCGTGTCGATTTCGTTTAAAATAATGATGTCATGTACGTTGGCATAGTATGGAAGCGCAGCGGGTATTGCGGTATGCCGTACCTCCGGCGGGGCTGTGGTACGACAGGTGTGCGCCAATACCCTGTATCTAGCGCTCCTACGTGAGGTGTTTGTGTTGCGGCGCACGTCGCCCTGAACGAGAGGGGGCGGGGGGGGGGGAGAGAGAGAGAGAGAGAGAGAGAGAGAGAGAGAGAGGGTGGGGCTGGGATCAGCAGCGCGGGATAGACCCGTCGAGCTTCGGCGCCTCGCCACGCGGGGGTTTCTCATGGTGTGATCTCGGGGAAAAGGAGAGAGGAGAAAGGGGGCAGCCGCAGGGGGTGATGGGCCATGAGCTGGGGGAAATCTAATAAAACCAGACAACAGGGGTTTCAAACTGGAGGGGCCGGGCCGGCCGTGTGTGGGCACAAATAGAGAGCATGGCGGCGGGGGGAAAAAATTGCGATGGCGATAGAGTATCACCGGGGTGGTGGCACATCAGCGCTCCTCCACCTCCACCCGCACTGTGCGGCACATGGCTCACATACCTGACATGTTATTCCGTCTGCCTCGGTCCCGTCTGGGTTTAGTTGGAAACCCAATAACACTGTAAAAAATTACAACGGGAATTTTGACGGGATGGCCCGGAAATTTGTTAGCCGGTTTTTAACCGTTTTTAAATTTACGGGACGACCGTACCAGAAAAATACGGACCTTCCCGTACTTTGAATTTACGGACCGTCGCGTACATCAAAATCCCTTATTTTGTGTTTAAGGACCCCCGGAGCACCTTTAACCTTTTGCAAAGGTACGGAAATTCCCGTAACTTTCCACCCCAGATTTCTCCCGTATTTTAGAAATACAGGCAGCCGTAAAAATCATCGAGGTGCGTCTCGTAACACTTTCGTAATATGTTACGGGATTTTTAACAGTGAACCTGTGAGGGGCTTTGCCAAAGGAGGGACACAACTCTGAATTTTGCTGAATTTCTATTGATTTTTTTGAGGTTGCGATTTTTGCTTCAATTGTCCGGTTGCCCTTCCCCCTCCTCCCTAAATACGCGCCGACTGTGTGTACATTTCTCAAAGATGCTTGGCCTGTTTTATTCGACCGAAAATTTAGCCTTTTTCCCGCCCAAAGTAGAGGTGTGTCCTTGGGTGTGGATCTGGCAGCTGGCAGATTGATTATGTGAACATCAGCTGAGCCCGCCATTTGTTGCATATTACCATTTGTCACCCTGTTCGGCGCCACACTTTTTGTTTAAGTATGCGAGTCTATTTTTTTCTGTGGGTCGTGAGGTTTGGTCAGGTGAGGGAGGCCAAAGTCCGAAACAACAGATTGCGAGAATCAGATTTAGCGGGGAAGCAGAAAGTCCGGAGAAACAGAACCCAGTGTATCATGGGGATGATTAGGGTGCTATTATTGGCGCACATCCCTTGCTGGGTCTGCAAGGGTTGGGAGGGAGGGAGGGAGCTCCGCTCCGCCGCGCCTCGCACTTCCGGCTCGCCGGCCGCTGTACGGGCAAAGCGGTGGGGGGGGGGGTGGGGGAAGGGAGGGAACAGTCTTCTCCTGGTCATTTGGGGCGTAAGGCCGCTCGAAATAATTAGGAAAAACGATCCACACCCTCCTGCTGCCGAGGCACGGGGGAGACGAGACGGACGGGCGGGGACCGCGCCGGGGACACCAGCCCGCCAGCCCACCAGGCCGTCTTTTGTTCTTATTTCCCACGGCAACCCCACCTGCTCGTGGGACTAGGTTAGCCTGTGCTCGGTCATCCCACCCCCTCTCGGTCTGGCTGGCGTGGCGTGGCGTGGCGTAGCGCAATCGCGTAGATGCGAAGTTGGGAATTGCCGCAGCCGGTCCGGCAAACCTCAGCCAGACCCCTAGAGAGAGAGAGAGAGCCGCGGCTGTGGGGACCACGAAACACGAGGGGACAGGGCAGGCCAGGCCCGCTCCACCACCCCCGCGCCTCGCCCTCGCGCCTCTGGGCGAGGGAGAAAACAAGCAGTTTGAATGTTTGTGACGACTGGTTAAACAAATGCATAAAAAGTTGTATACACAGTTGACGTTTTGATGAAATGGCCGCGGTTTCAACCCCTTTTGGCGTCGAACTTTCATGGACGTTAACTGGTGAGCGAATTTCTATACACTTTTGGAAACGTTTGAATTTTGCACCGTGCAAAATGTGGTCAATTTTGATACTTCAGTGCCGTTCCCTGCCCTGGATAATGAGTCGAAGTCTACAATTTTACCGAAAACCTTTTCACTGAAAGTGTAGTAGCACGGAAAAAACGGCGTCTTGGTTCCCAAGCAGTTAAGGAAAACCAAGCAGCTCTTATGGATAAAATACACAGGTTTTCCGGGGCTGCTTGAAAACCAAGACGAAGTAATTTTTTTTTTTCGTGAGAAAATATATCTTGCTCCATCCGGGAAGAAAAATTGCAAAGCAAATAATCTTTCTTCCCCTGTGACATCTAAATTTGATTTTTATTGTGTAGCGGTGAGATATTTTTTAGCATGACCAAGCGATAATTATTGGAAATGACGCTCCCTCCGCCTCAGGCGCTACCTTGTGCTCTGGAACACGACCCGGTACGTGTATAGCCCTCAGTTTCCATCAACTCTTGCGGTGGCCGTGCATGACGGCAGTGCTGATGGGCTTTACGGGACTTAGCTTGCGCGGTTCAAGTTGGTGCGTACGGAAGGTGTGGGAAGGGCCACCTTAGGCTTGCGGGCCGGGCCCCTCTCTCTACCCCTTCCAAGGCCCCCCCCCCCCCCCATAACTTCCGTTGCCCTGCTATCTTTCCACTATCTACCCCTCCACCCCCGCTCGCGTCCGCCGCCCCTGCCATGGGAATATGATGGAAGGCTCGCTGTGCTGGCGTGCGGCCCGGAGGCCTGCCCGGCCCTGCCCGGCCCGTGCTTGTGTTTTCCGCAGTGTACTGACCTTGTTTGTCCTGGTGTCTGTTAGCAGGTGAGTGCAGGTGATGGTGGTGGTCGGGGCGGAGCGGGGCGCGCCCCTCGGCCCCGCCGCCACGCCTCAGCCAGCCGCAGACGGTCTGGGGCGCCGGGCCGGACGGGGCCCGGGGGGATCGAGGTCTCGTGAGTACCCCGTCGAAAAAGCCGCATGGGCGGGCGCCGCATGGGATCCCATTACTACAATCGCATGGAAGAAACGAGGTTTCACCGTCGTGGTGGGTCTTCTCACGGAAATCCCGCATCGCATATCCCATGGAAAATTTACTCTGATTTTTTTGAGAAAGCGCATAGTGGGAATATTTTGAGCAGATGATGCACTCTTAAATTCGCACGAAGCAAATTCGTGTTTATCAAAGAATTCTTTGCAAACTGCTGTAATACAAAGACAAATTTTCTTTGTAATTTTTTAAAACTTTGTTATACAAAATTATTTTTGGAATACAAGAGAATTTCCTGTATCTGACGGTTGCATAGAATTCTTAGCATTATACGAAAAAAATCTTTGTAGAAGATTTAGAGCTAGCGTACCTTAAAAAAAAAACACTGACTCTAAACATACTGATATATATTTCTGGGCATACATATAGTAGCATGGCCTCTTAATATTTAAATTCGGAATTCTCTACAGGATTTTTATTTTATTATTATTCCGATTCTTGACAAAAGATGAATACAATTTCCTCGCGCCGAGCTCCTCGTTTTACGGGCGGCCGCACGCGCGCCTGCCCCGCTCGCTGCCCCGCTGCCCCGCGGTCCCGACTGACCAATTGGTCCGGTCCACCTCTGTTAATTACAGTCCCAACTCAATACCCTAGTCGGGACGGCAGCCCTTGGGCAGCCTGCCCTTCCTCCCATCTCTCTTCCCTCTCCGCACCGCCCACCGCCGCATCACTCTCTTTCTCGCTCACCTGCTCTCCTCGCTCTGCCTCTCTCGGTCCAATGGCCAGCTCGCAGCCGTGGTGATAACGAGCCGCTATGCGTCCGAACGTCTAATGAGGACACTGGAATAAGATACGTCCAATTACAGACCCACATTCCTTCTCTCTGCTGGCTCAGCTCAGGCCTCGCGCAGCGCACCCTTTGAGCGCTCTCTCTCTCTCTCTCTCTCTCTCTCTCTCTCTCTCTCTCTCTCTCTCTCTCTCTCTCTCTCTCTCTCTCCGCATGAGCTCGTTCATTCCGACGCCTCCTTCTTTGCTCAATATTAAAAGTGAAACTCTCCCTCTCTCCCCCCCTCCCCGGCGCGCCTGCCTGCTGCTGCTGTTCATTTACGCATTCATGCTTTTGACTGTGTACACGTGGCGCAGCTGCCGTGATGAACGGGCCGCACGAAACAACAAAAGCATAGCGCGTTTGGCTATTAATCAAGCAATCAGCTTTGTGTGACGTCAGAGGCGACCATTAGGCCCCCCTGCCGGAGCCTGCGCCCGCCCCGCCCCGGTGGACCTCGACGCTCTCCTACACCAGCCCGCGGCCCGCGGCCGCCCCGTGACAAACGAAACTGTACTGAAACTTGTCCACAACCTTCCAGTAAAGGCCCACCCGAACCCTTATCCAGGATAGTCCATGAGAAGTCCGAGTCTGAGTCGGACCTGCCCGAGATAAGCCCTGGTGTTCAGGACCCGCCTAAATAATCCCGCTGTCATCTGTCTTGCGCACAGCGCACAGCCCGGTGACGAGTGTCTCGGGCGTGTCTCGAGTTGTCCAAGCATAATGAAGTAAAAGCGAGCTTGTACTTTTTCTTCATAAATTCCTGAAAACAACGATTAGCTTCCGATTCTTGGACTCCTTTTCGGTATAATGCGTACCGATCCATTGATTGTTTCTCTGAGGGTGCGCCGAGGAAGGTCTTTGACCTCGCGGCGACAACAAGACAACGGCCGGGGCGCGCGCGAAATTGCCGTAAAATTAAGACATAACGACTCATCGAGAATCTAATTTTCTGCCATCTCTCGTTCACGCCGCGGCGCGTCCCCGTCCCCCGGGGCGCCCAGGGCCCCAGCCAGCCAGGCCAGGAGCGACTTGTTTGACCTTCGATACCTTGTTAGCGGTCCTGTCCTCTGATTGGCCCGCTGCACTCGCGTGGAGCCCGGAGTTTGAGGATGTTTGGCAGCGCCACGCCGCGCCACGCCCGGCGGGCTCATCACACCACACCACACCACGTGGTGGCGCGGTGGCTACCTGGCTGTGTGCGCCTGCCTGGTGTCAGGTCCCTCGCTCTCACACGCCTTAGCAGCCGCGGCCCGCGCGGGCTGAGACGGACTGGCGACAGGGCTCAAGTTGTTGGAGTTTGTGCATTCGGGTAGTTTAATTAGCAGCAGCACCAAGTCGAAATTTGGAGGATGTCCTGCCTGGTGTACCTGGTTTCGTAATTGACCTATCGCTTCGTAGTTTTTGCCATGTAAAAAAAAATCCGTGTCAATTTTCGGTTTGCCCACGGTTCGGACCGTGATTTCTCCGTGCCCTTAAAACCGGAAAGGTTTGGAGTGTGCTTCTTTATGCGGGTTTAGTTGAACTTTCCAACAAATTTATAAAACGTTACAATATGACCTGTGCACATTGTTTTACATA
>JAHWGI010001300.1:0-210000 GCA_029379305.1 Frankliniella fusca | reverse complement strand
TTTTTTTTTTTTTTTGAATATCCCTACTTTTAACATATATGCATATCAAAATTTCTGCATAGAGCAAGATATTCTACAAAATTAATGCGTAACCCCTCAAAACTTATTTGTAATAATCCCAAGGAATCGCAGTGATCCCGTGTGTACGTCCAATCTCGTGAGTGGTGTCCCGGTGTCCCCCTCCTCCGCCCGTCGCTGATCCCCCTATCCTGCCGCTGTTTGCAGAGCCTGCGGCGGCTGTCGCAGAGCAAGGCGATCGCCAAGATGACTGTGCTGCACCGGTCCTCGGGGCAGTCGTCTTCCAGCGGGACCCACTCTGCGGATGCAACGCCCAAGGGCTCGCCCAAGAGCTCGCCCAGCCACTCTGCGGGCTCGCACCGGGAGGACCTGCTCTCCAGCGCGTCCTCCGCTCTGCGCAGGCTGCACTTCAAGTCCTCGGCCAGCCGCAGGTGAGACAGGACACATGCGCAAAGGGTCGCTCACTTAGATTGTTCTCGCAGAGATCAAGTGCGTTTGTTACTCTCGATTGTGCACTAGGTCGAGGGGAACAACTCTGAATTTTGGTGTACTTTTTGGGGGAATTTTCGTGAATTTTGGTAGAATTTTTGTGAATTTTCGCTTGCAATTCACCGCAATTTTTGTGAATTGAATTTTCCTGATTTTTTTTCTGAATTTTTCTGAATTACAAAGTTTCAGAGTTGTTTCCCCCTTGACTTAAGTAAATGGCGTATTTAAATACGAAGGAACAGAACTTTCTGTATGCACTTACATATCATGTGTGTGTGTTATGCGGGTATGTGTGTGCAGGTACAAGGGGAAGCACGCCAACCTGCAGCAGCAGCCGCCACCCATCCCCACCGTGGTCATCATGGGCTCCAGCACCACCTCCGAGACGACCATCAACACGAGCACCGACTCGGCGACGACGCAGGTGACGGCCGTGACGGCCACGGACGGCGAGACGGAGGACTCGCTGGACCGCGTGCGCGACAGCCGGGATGAAGACGTGTTCGTCAAGCCCGGGGCGGGGACGCCGTCGTCGGGGGGCGACTCGCGCCTCCAGGCGACGCCGACGACGCCGCTGCTGAGCGCGCTGCACCGCCGGTCGGGCGACCAGAGCTACATCTTCACCCGCACCGAGATCGAGGACGAAGGGGAGGACTTTGACCCGTCGTCGCCGACCTGGCTGTCGTCGTCGGTGTCGTCGGTGGCGGCGGCCGCGGCGGCGGGGGGCGGCGGCGGCGGCGGCAACACGTCGACGACGACCCCCTCGCCCGCGACCACGGCGTCGCCGTCGTGCCGGACGTCGGTGTCATCGCAGGTCATCTCGCTGTCGTCGCTGTCCCGGACGACGACGGCCGCCTCCTCGTCGCCGCCGGGCACCCCGCCCAACACGCCCCTCAGCAAGACCAGCCCCCAGCACCGGCCGCAGCAGCTGCCGCAGCAGCAGAGGCACTACAAGCGGAAGCAGCACGTGAGCAGGAAGTCGAGCCACGTGGCGGACCGGCGGCACTCGCACTACCACCCGCCGCCCAGCCCCACGCTGTCGGTGCGGGTCGCGAGCGACCGGCGCCGCATGTCGGACCAGCCGCGCTCCACCTCGCACGCGGCCTCGCACGCGGCCTCGCACGCGGCCTCGCACACCACCGCCGCCGCCACGCTCAACGGCCACGACTCGGACTCGGACTGCCCCCCCGCGCGGCCCGCGCCCCAGAGCAGGCGCGCGTCCAAGGTCTCGACCGGCACCACCACCGCCGCGCCCAGGAAGGCGCCCGCCACCATCGTGGTCCAGCAGCCCTCCGTCACGGCCAACTCGCCCGAGGGCGGCGACAACAGCCAGCACATCGACGCCAACGTGTTCATCCTGGACCGGCAGAGCCTCGACGTCAACAGCCACTTCAACACGCTGCAGTGCCTGGAGACCAGGTGGGTGACACGAACACGACGCCAGCCGGCCCGCGCAAACGCTGCTGCTGCCATATTGGGGAAAGATTCGGCGCCGCGACCCGTCCGGCCCACGGGTGATCCACTTTGTGTGTGCGTGGGGTCGCATGCCAGTGAGCGGACACCCCCCCCCCCCCCCTCCCGCGCGGCTGATCCGACAGATCAAGTCGGATTTTGAAACGAGAGTGAGGCTGTGTGGAGTGGGGCGGGGCGGGAGGGAAGGACGCGGCGCGGCTGAGGGTGAAGTTTCACTCTGCCCCTTTCTGCCATGACGGCCCCGTCCTTTTCCGCGTCCCCTGTCGCGACTTTCTTCGACATTAAAGACGCGCGCGTTTGGGCCTAAGTATTTTCCCTTTGGCCAAGTTTTCCGGAGTTTTCCGGGCCGGTAGTCTCTCGCCGCGTCGCTTCGGTCTCGGGTAGTGGGGGGTGGAGGAGCAGTGCCATTGAAAAGTGTCCCCAGGGGAAACCTCTCTTACCCTCGTCTCGGCTCGGCTCGGGTGGCGCTGCGGTGGTGGCGGCGTCCTGAAATGTTTTCCCGGAAAACAAAACGCGGCTCTGGGAAGTGCATCGGGTGGGTGAGAAGGGAAGCGGAGCGGAGGGGAAGGCGGGCCCCGCCCCGCGCTTAATTCAAATTCAACGACTTGATGGCGCAACGCGATCCTCCGGCGGCCCGCCATGTTCAAAGATGGTCTAGATGAGGCTCTTGTGCGTCTGCCCCCCGCCCCTCCCTCCCCTCCGCGCCTGCCAGCCTGCCACAGGGTTCTTTGATATCAATTCACCTTGAACTTTGATGCAGCACGCCTGCCTCTCTCCGCGTCAAAGCAAATTGAGCGCCATTCCTCAGCGCTGGGCTGTTGGGCCTTCGCTCGGTTGGGCGCCCTCATCTGGGCTGGGCCCTCCACTGCGCCCTCAGTGAGGGCGCGACCCGGACTGGGCTCAGGGCTGAGGGTTCCACCCTGCGCATAACTGATGTATTAGAGCCCTGGGGGCTGGCTGTGCTGTGGCCATCAGCTTTGGCTGACAACCTGCCCCTGTTCTAACAGCGTAAACCTGTAAAGGGCGAAATGGGAGCTGCTTGCCGTGCGGCGCGGCGACAGCTCGCACTGCGGGAACTCAAGTCGTCGTGTCGCGCTTTTGCTGGTGCGGGAATATTTTTGTCCTCGCACTTGGACCTTCAAGAGCGCGAAATAAGTCCTTTGGAAAATTCAAAACCTTGATCAAGTGCCTAAATGGAAATTCTCTCTCCTACTAGAGCGTTACATCCACATACTTTTGTTTTTAGCGCAAGAAGGGGGAAACAACCCGGAAATTTTTGTACACCTCTCCTAATTCCAAAAAATTCAGAAAAAAAATTTCAGTTTTTTTTTTTTTTACAAAATTTGCTGAAATTCTAAACCAAAACTTAGGAAAAATTGAGGGATGACCTCAGAAAATACACGCTCATCTGATCCAAATTATTATCTGAATTTCATTATGAAATAGGATTTTTAGTAAATTATTGTGAAAGATTTCTATTTATTCCAAATTATATGAAATTAACTTGCAATAATGCAAAATAATCAAAATTATTTCAATTATTTTTAAAACTTTTCATAAACAAATTTTGCTCTGCAATTGAAAGGGTGGCGTGAAAACATGGAAAATTTTTGCGGCAGTAAACCTCCCGAAGGAGGTTGCGGTTCCCGCCAGGCACAGGGCTTTAACCCCCTGTGGCAGCCAACTGCTTCGGTGTTCCATGGGAACCGGCGCTTTGCTGACTGCGATCCTATCGCGCAATTCGACAGATTTGATCCCCGTACCACCATTGGCCTACCCCTAGAGGTACGAGCGGTGTCAAGGGCGTTAGACTTCCTGATCCCAGTTTCAGAGGCCTTACCTCAGAGGGGTACGCGGGATTCGAACCCACAACCCCGAGTGCCGACACGTAGCCAGAACAGGAAGCGACCCAACGCCCAGAGCCACCGAGCCAACGGAGGTGAGACGTGTTTAATTTCTACTTGACCTGCCCTGGAGCAGCTGCCAAAGAAAATGCCAAGCGCGAAAAACACTTTCCCAAGTGGGAGTCGAACTTCGGACGACTCGGTTCGGTGCTGCGCGCTCTACCAACTGAGCCACGACGTCTCGATGACGCTGTCCAGTGCGACGGGTTCGCGTCGTATTTGCCCTATCCCCCAGCCTCCAGCCAGGAGGACAGGGCAAATACGACGCGAACCCGTCGCACTGTACAGTCATCGAGGCGTCGTGGCTCAGTTGGTAGAGCGCGCAGCACCGAACCGAGTCGTCCGAAGTTCGACTCCCACTCGGGAAAGTGTTTTTCGCGCTTGGCATTTCCTTTGGCAGCTGCTCCAGGGCAGGTCAAGTAGAAATTAAACACGTCTCACCGCCGTTGGCTCGGTGGCTCTGGGCGTTGGGTCGCTTCCTGTTCTGGCTACGTGTCGGCACTCGGGGTTGTGGGTTCGAATCCCGCGTACCCCTCTGAGGTAAGGCCTCTGAAACTGGGATCAGGAAGTCTAACGCCCTTGACACCGCTCGTACCTCTAGGGGTAGGCCAATGGTGGTACGGGGATCAAATCTGTCGAATTGCGCGATAGGATCGCAGTCAGCAAAGCGCCGGTTCCCATGGAACACCGAAGCAGTTGGCTGCCACAGGGGGTTAAAGCCCTGTGCCTGGCGGGAACCGCAACCTCCTTCGGGAGGTTTACTGCCGCAAAAATTTTCTATGTTTTCACGCCACCCTTTCAATTGCAGAGCAAAATTTGTTTATGAAAAGTTTTTTAAAAATAATTGAAATAATTTTGATTATTTTGCATTATTGCAAGTTAATTTCCAATAATTTGGAATAAATAGAAATCTTTCACAATAATTTACTAAAAATCCTATTTCATAATGTAATTCAGATAATAATTTGGATCAGATGTGCGTGTATTTTCTGGGGCTTCCCCAAAATTGAAGCCAAAATTGCTAAAAATTCACTAAAAATTCACTAACGTTTGTACACTATCCAGAGCTGTTTCGTTTTCTCGTGTGCGAGGGGTGTCATGCTTGATGTCTTGCCGCAGGTTCGGACGCACGCACCACGCGCGCTCGCAGTCCGTCAAGACCCCGGGGCGCAGCGGCAACGTGTCGGACCGGCAGCGGCCGCACCTGCTGTGCCTGCCGCAGCAGCGCGCGCGCGTCGCCTCCATGCCCAACACGGGCGTGGAGGAGGAGTACTACCGGCTCAGGCACTTCTCCATCACCGGCAAGGGTATCGTGAACCGCGGCGACTCGCTCAAGAGCCGGCGCTCGCGCTCCAAGAACAGCGTGGCCTCGTCCAACTCGAGTCACAGGTGAGTGCCGCACCTGCCGGCCGAGGCGGCCGATGCCAAAGGTACGAATGTAGCTCACGCGTACGTGCAGGTGGGGAATTCGTTCACAAACATCACATAGGGGAGCGAATGCCCATGCCCATCCTCACACTCTTGCAGAGATGGGGAAAGGCTTCCGCTTTCAAAGCCTTTACTTAACTCAATGAGTGTGGATGAAATCCCACACACTTGCTGTGAGCATCACTCACGTGCGAGCGAGCGACGTTAGTACCTTTGAATTTCCGTTGAGTGGGAGGGAAATCTCGTCTGACTCTTCCCGTGCCTGGTGCAGGCGCAGTCTCCAGCCGTCTGATTCCGAAGATCGCTCTTGTGCCTCCGTCCTTGTCGAGCACTCATGGGGGCTCTGACATCCCAAACGTATGGCAACGTCACATGTGCGATAAGGACGGAGGTGACGGAGAGCGATCTTCTGCCTCAGACGGCACTCTCAAGTGGTATGGCTTCTGTTTGCGCCCGGGTTTGAGCACCGACCGCGGGTTCATTTATTTCCGAGTGAAGGTGATCTGCGATCTACATCGTACCGGCCGGGCTATCTTATCGAGCATTGCAAATACCAGTTAACAACAGCACGTGACGTGTAATGAACGTGTTCTATGCCTCGTGTTTGACTCATCCAGCTCGTCATTTCAAATAATTTAGCGTCGTCGGTCCGTCATACGGAACAAAACAATTTTTCGATCCCCGTTCTCGCACTATTTCGCGAAACCCTATATATTAAACATTTCCAAGCTGTCTGACTGACAGGGTGCCAAAAGAAGCAAACTTAAATCATAAACTTTTCTAACTTGTTGTTTGTGCTGACGTTATTATTAACGTTGGAGGCAGGCGCTCCGCTTTATTGCCGTTCGATCAATGGCTGTTGGCGTGCTCCCGGGCGTGGCGGGGCGCGGCGGGGCGCGGCGGGGCGCGGCGGGGCGCGGCGGGTCGCGGCGGGGCGTGGCGGGGCGTGGCGGGGCGTGGCGTCCTACAGCGCTCTCGTGCTCACTTTGCTGCAGCGCGCTGGAGTCATTTTTTTGTCGACGACGTCTCTGGCCTTCTCTATGACTAAATAATAAAAAGCTCGGCGAGTCAGGTCCGCTGCTTGTTACTGCGGTGCGGATCACAAGTACTGTTGGCGTGATGTTTACTGCTGTAAAAGTTTGTAATGTTATTTGCAGCGGGGATGACGTCGACACTCCTCTGGTGGACGCGTTAGACTTGGCGCGGTGAGTCTGGCGTAAAACACACACTGGCATTTTGACACGCGGACTGACAAGGACACATCCAGTATGTTTAGATACACATATACACACAGCAACACGAACAAAAATCTTTCAATTTATAAGAAAAAATCAATGTCCCGTCCAAACACATAGTTTATCATTTTGATCAATTTGAGCCGCGTGTAATTCTTTCAACCGTATCTATTAAATCATTCTCGTATATTAAAATCAACTAAAGAGACTGTTTTGCCCAACTCATGTTGAGCCGTGTCGAAATGTCGACGGCATTGGAACAAACAGATGCACAATGCATGCAGAGCCGCATGCGTGAACAGCTGACGCACTCTTTGACCAATGAAAGTTTCATACAATAATGCAACTCCACCTGTGAGCACCTCTAGAGGACATTGCAGCCCGCGCACCCAACACGGCGCCACAACCACATCCTGTACACAAATAAAAACTCCCGACCCCGAGGGGTCGCCCCGCCCCGCCCCGCTCCGCCCTACCACCACACCACACCACATTGTGTAGTAGACCAAAGTGTGTATATGCTAGGAGAGTTTTGCACCAGCAGTGTCAGCACTTTGTGTCTTTCCCTCTCTATGTGTGTGTGAGTGTGTGTATGTCTATCTCTATGTATATGTTTCTGTATGTTCGTCTGTCTGTAGGGTGCCTCAACTTGCGGGCAATCTGGCATTCACATATAAAGTAATCGCCTTTCTTAATACATGTGCATAAAAATCCGTGCTTTTATTGTCCTTTCTACGGGGTGAAATTATTGCGTTTTGCGTGTTGAGAATCGTTTTGTCTCAACGAAACAGTCAAAATTCTCCCCACCAGCAATCTGCCCACAGTACCAGCAAGCTAGTGTAGGCTCTCCTCGAGGCTTCTGCTGCTGGGTGTGCGGCGAGGGGTCTTTCAGTCAAGAAAAAAATCAGTGTACACCGTATAACAAAAATCAGTTTAAAAAAATCTAAAAAATTCGGGAAAAATCAAGAAAAATCGGAAAAACTCAAGAACAAAAAAAAAATCAGAAAAATGAGTACAAATTAAGGAAAATTAAGACAAACTAGAAAAATCAGAAAAATCGGTGTACGGTTGAATTTATTGTGAAGGACCCCTCTGTGCTCGGCGGTCGGTCGCCGGCACGCCACAGTGAGCTCCGGTGAGCTCCACACAATGACATGTTGCTTGGCCTCGCCCGCAGCACGGAGCACCTGGGCCCTACCGGGTCGGCGCGGTCCTCGGCCACCTGCTCGCTGGCCTCCTCCAGGGACTCGTCCACCTGCACCGTGCCCTACCGGGTCGTCATGCTGGGCGGCGCGGGCGTGGGCAAGTCGTCGCTCGTCCAGCAGTTCATGACGTCCGAGTACCTGCACGCCTACGACCTCTCGCTCGGTGAGTCCGTCCGCTGCTCTTGACAATGACACGGCTCGCGAGTTGCCGTGGGGCGGGTGCGCGGCTTGAGTCGCCCGACCGTCCCGAGAACCAACTTAATGGTTCGTTACTTGCGAAGCAGGAATTCTTCGGCAATCAGTGTGAAAAATATTCGTAAGGGTTACGGTAAACTTTAAAATCAAGATAAATGTCGTAAAGCTATAACTTCCAATTGTTGTGTTTCGATTATTTTTGACAAAAAATTCTTGACACCAAGTTTTCTGTGACGAGTAAGAATTCACTGTCGTAAAACTACAACTGCTCGTGAATTAACAATAATGTGTCGTAAATACAAACTACGAAAAAAGAGGTAGTTGTACGATTTTTTCTTTACAGTGATTGCTAAGTTTCTAAATGCTTCGCAGCGTTACAAACTATAAAGTTTGTATTACGGACATTTTCTTTGCAAGGTATAGTCTAGTAACTGTTCGGACTTCTATAGAAATCTCTCTTTATTAAACTAATTTACATTGCGGATCGCAAGGGGTAAAGGAGAACCGCTTCTCAGTCCTTTCACTTTGATTCGGCACGCGCCCGGTGGGAAGAGGTGCGATTCGAAGGGGGTGGGGGAGAGGCGAGAGGCGAGGGTCGGATGGCCCCGTGTATCGCCATGGTAGAGGAGGGTAGCCGCCGGTGGACTTGAGGGGGTTCTGCCGCCCGCGCCCCGGGGCCTGGCAGGTCCGGACGCCCCTTGGGTCCCACCACCATTGCCCCGCCCCGCCCCGCCCCGCCCCGCCACGCGGTGCCATCCCGCCCCGCCCAAGAGCACGGAGGCGGAATGTCTGGAGCCGCGGGCGACCATCATGGCCCCCCGGGAGCTCTCAAGGACGTTCTCAAGACCTTGTCAGGCCGGGAGCGCCGAGGCGGAGGTCACCTGGTCTATACCTGGTGCGGTACGCCGGTACGCATCCCTTTGCGTGTCGCTGCTCACCATGACTGCGCTCAGTTATTTCTTTTACTTTTTTTTTAAAAAAAATAATTATGTTAGGCGTTTATGCAGCTGGACTCTGAGGAACTAGTACTAAGTCACGTGTAAACGCTTCTTTGCTGATTGGGTTGAAGCGAGGGGGAATGCACATTGAAAAATCTTGTACAGAGTACTCGGTATTACACGGTATTACAGCTGTATTACGCAGAACATTTGATCAATGAAGGGCATATTTTTGTGTTTTTCGGTATTACATTACGGGTATTACAGCGTAATACATGGATCAGGTGTACAGTGTATTACGGAAGTGAATTCCCCCTCGGGTTGAAGAGCAAGTGCTATTCCTCCCGGCTCGTTTGAAGAGTACACAAAACATATCACAAGCTCGAGGGGGAAACAACTCTGAAAGTTTTCTACACCTCGTATTCAGAAAAAATTAGAGAAATTCAGAAAAATACAGAAAAGTTCAGAGGAATTCAGAAACATTTAGGAAAATTCTTGAAAAATTCCGGAAAATTCACACAAGTACAGAATAATTACAAAGTTATGGGTAAAATTCAAACAAAAATTCACAAAATTAAAAATAAAAATTACCAAAATACACAAAAGTTGTCGACCAAAATTCAGAGTTGTCTCTAGTCTCCCCCTCGCACAGGCCTTTTCTGTCAGAAAACGGCAAATTTTCATTCTTGTGTCTTTTTGTTTGTACCCCCCCCCCTTTTTTTTTGGTCGGAAATTTCAGATTGGTCGCGGGGAATTGCAAAACAAAGACTCAGGAAAGGGCTGCGAGTGAACTCTTCCTCCTCTTACCCAGCGACTGTGACTGAACGTCCTTTACGCGCATCAGCCAGCCCAGCCCTTCCCACCACCGCCCCTGCCCTGCCCCTGTCCGTCCCGACCATCCGCTCATTGTATCGTACTCACCTCCTTAAGCCCTTCTCCCTGAAGGGAAATTTACTCCCTCCTCCGCCTTTCTCTCTCTCTCTCTCTCTCTCTCTCTCTCTCTCTCTCTCTCTCTCTCTCTCTCTCTCTCTCTCTCTCTCTCTCTGCATCACCGACAGCGCGCTCCCCTCCCTCCCCCCTGGCCCTTTACACCTCCTGGCCTTACCCCACCCGGCCCAACCCCGCCCAACCCTACCCCAGCTCCGCCCGGCCCGGCCCGGCCCCGGCGCCATCACTCCATCTAAACATAGCCTCTTGTCCCCAGGGGATCACTCTGGCGGAAGCGATAGGTCCCGTGCAGGTGGGCACAGCCCGGCGGGCCCGGCCCGGCGGCACCTCCCGGGCGCCGGCTGGCTACAGTGTGGCCCCCTCTCATCTCTCTCTCCCTCTCCCTGTGTATGTCCTCTCCTCGCTCTCTCTCTCTCTCTCTCTCTCTCTCGCTCCTCCGTCACGCCTTAAGCCGGCGCACCCTTGACCCGACTAGGCTCCGTCATTAACAACACCCCTCGTTAAGTTTCGCGATCCTTCCGTCATCCGGGCGCGCTTTGCTGCCAGTTAGCAAACTAAACGCAACCAACGCCAACTTTTCTTTTTACAATTTGCCTACCTGCGCGTTTTCTATTCATTACATTGCGTCTATATTGAATCGGATTTTGTTGCCGTCTTCGAGATATGGACGGAAAATTCGACTGTTCAAATTCTGATCTTCCCCCATGCTTTGCGGAAATGCTCATCTTGTGTAAAATGAAATATTCATGGGCATGAATACCGCGCGAGAGAGAGCCTCTCGGAAAACGCTGGGGATTAGCGCGAGTTGGGGAGTGTACCGGTCTTCTCTGCCCGTCCCGTGCTGCCAGAGTGAGGGAGTGCGAGAGAGAAGGGAAGCGTAGTTGGCCCAAAGTGATGCAAAATAGGAGGAGAAGACGAAGAAGAAGAAGAGGAAGAACAAGCAAGAGCGCGCAGGGAATGTTTAGAAATGCCGCGGGTCCCGCCGCGCGGCGCGCGCAGGGCCCTGCTGCTGCAAACCCTGCAGGGCCTGCCGCCCTGCCGCGGCCTGTGTGCGCGCCGCAACTTAAGTCCTGCGCTGTCCACTCGCATACCGCCCTGCCTGTCATTAATGCTGCGGCGGGACGGGGCGGGGCGGGGCGGGGCGGGGCGGGGCGGGGCGGGGCGCCTGTCTACGCCAGAAGCGCCAGAAGTGGCTGCGTACCGAGCAGCGAGTATGGGGCAAAATTCCTGTGGACGTGCTCCATATTATGGTCCATAGGAAAGGGAAAGAAAATTTCCCCAAGTGCCAAAAGTGGTTTTGTGCGTTACATCCCGTGCATTTAATTACCATATTTAGGTTTTATCGAGTCGGTTCGCACGTGATCTCTCATTTTAGTTTCACTTCACTTGTCTCATCACATAAAATTTTTCACGGAAATGATGGGAAAAAACCACACACACACACATCGTGGTATTAAGGAATAATGATTATAAATTTGAATGCCCTTGGAAGGACCAATGGCAATGAAATGTGACACCTTTGGTTTGCTTTTCTTGAGTCATTCATTTAGGCATGACATGACAATCTCTTCACTTTGTGTCACACCGAAAATTTCACGTGCACGTGACAAGATCACGAATTATTCGTCAGCAAACTCCGGAAACCCAAGTGTGTGAATGTCGCACACTTGTAGGTGTGCGAGGATTCATTCGTACACCTGGCCACTCAAACGTGTGAATATCCTAGGAAAATTCACACGTTTAAGCGGCCAAGTGCACGAATGAATCCTCGCACACCTACAAGTGTGCGACATTCACACACTTGGGTTTCCAGTGAAGGCTGACTGGCCCCTCGGTCCTGCTGCCATATATTTCTTTTCCTTAATCCTTTTTATGTGTCCTTTTACCTGGTGTATGCAACTTTCAGAGTTCTATTTCAATGTAATGTTGCACGAGCAGCAGGTTGTAAACCCCTAAACTCGTTGCGCTGCGCGGTCCGGTCCGGTCTGGTCTGACGTGCCCCGCGGTAGTTGCGCTACTCCTGGTCGTGAGGTGAGGAGGGTGTGTGCTGCACATAACGCACCCCGTGCGCCGTGCCGTGCCGTGCCGTGCCGTGCCGTGCCGTTACAGGTGTGCGTGGTTTTTTTTTCTGATCTTTTTTTTCCCCTCCCCTTCGTGGACGACTGCTGCTGAAATTCAGCAGCTGCGTCGGCAGCCACCGCAGCGGGGCGGAGCTCGCACGCTCTCTGTAGCGCCCCGCCCGCTCACACGGCCCCGCGAGGTTCGTCCTTTGATGCCCCGGCTTCTCCTTACCTGCTGGTGGTGAACTTGTTTTCTCTATTTACTTCGGTGGAAACTGTCGATCGTAAAGAGAGGTATCGGTGTATTTTTTTTTTTTTTTTATTTTTTTTTGTTTCGCGCGTCCTATTGTGCTGTGGTACGGCAACAGAGTTGTCGTGTCGCCTCACCACCCTCGATTTAGGCCGATTCCTTAATATGCTGAACTCGACACGCTTGATTTTAAGCCCGGTCAACGGCAGAGGCGATGCCTTTAGGGTTGGTTAAATACGGGGTATTGGTTGCTCATGTTGCCTACCTTTCTAACGGCTTCCTGAGGCCAATTAATCATTTGCTTAAAATTATTATTATTGCTTATCACTTTTTTACGGCCTGCAGAGGGGGGGTTGCCACTCAAACCCCCCCTGAAACTCTACAGCAGCAGCTCTCCCTCTCTCTGTTTCGCAACTCCAATACGTTCCTCCCCGCAGCCTCCTCGCTCACTCTCCTGATGACTTTACCCGCACGCGCGCGCTCGCGGCATCCATCAATGTTTTCTGAGAGGCGCTGCTCCGCTGCTCGTCACGTGCGGCACGCGACACGACACGTGTCGGCCGCTCCAAGAGAGTTCCCTCTCACTCTCACTCTCTCCTTTCTCTCTCTCTTTCTCCATGTACAATATCTCTTTCTCTCTCTCTATCCATATATTTTTTCGCTCTCTTTCTCTCTTTTCTTTCTCCATATAACATCTCTCTCTCTCTCTCTCTCTCTCTCTCTCTCTCTCTCTCTCTCTCTCTCTCTCTCTCTCTCTCTCTCTCTCTCTCTCTCTCTCTCTCTCTCTCTCTCTCTCTCGTCCCTATGTCGTTCTCTATGTCTATTATCGTGGTGTCTCCTCCCCCCCCTCCCCCCGGGGTTCCATTTTCCATATTGTGATGTCCGAGCGAGCAGACCGCTCCTCCTCGCCCCGCCGCGCCCCGCCGCGCCCCGGCCTGCGCTTGTGCCGCCTCCCCTTGCGATCGCACCGACAGCCTCATGTTAGCTGCGGCCCCACCCCGTCCCCCGCACGGAGTGTTATTGTTTAGGACGCGTGGGTGGGGACGAGATGGTTCTATCAAAATTACTCGGGAAGAACACCCGAGCCCGCGCGCGCGTGAGTCCAAGTTCTATTCAGAAACCCCCTCCCAGATGAAAGTTAAAATTTAGACTGTTTGATTCTGCGGAGGTCTGTCGTCGCGTATTTGTGTTCTATAGGCCAAGGGCGCGCCTGAGGACGATGTGGCTATTGAAAAAAAGTAAACAAATATCTCCTCCGCGTGTTTGGTTCCCGTGAGGCAGGTCTAGAACAGCCTAGTGGAGTCCAAACTTGGCCGTAAGCCGGAGTGGGGCACTGGGGCACCGGCGAGTGCGAAATAACGCAAAAGAACGCGATAAAGCGTTTTGCCCGAAGGGTGTGGAACAGGCCCAAAAAATGTACATATGATCGTCTCTTGAGAGACAATATACGACAATACGAGATAATGTAACAGATTTTGACAAATTTTTGAGAGAAAAAATTTAATCGCCAAAAGACTAGTAACTAAATCAGGCGTGGGCTTACAGGTGATAATGTTTAATTTTTCATCAAAAACGCTGAAAATGTAAACTTTATTTTAAAATTTTTGTCCGCAATTGTCATCTTGTCGCGTATATTGTCTCTTATTGTTTTGATATTGTGTCGAATTGTTTATACCGGCGTACACATATTGTTTCCAGCTCCACCCACACCCCTTTGGTTTTCCCAAAACAAGGAGGGGATTTTTCTATTTTTAGGCAGTGTTCACAATTTGAACAAAACCTTTGATTGTCAACGTTTCCTGTATCTCTTCTAGTGTACTAAAAGGTTTCTGGAGTCAAAAAACTCCTCTTTGACTCTTATTAATTATCCGTACCCGTCTCCGGCGGTGGCTGATGTTCTGATATGATTCCCGAAGGTATTGTCCCCTTGTTTTCTGATAAAGTTTCTCTCTCATGAGTCCCTGAAGACCTTCAACTAAAAGCCCTTTGCGGAGCTTATATACGGCGCAGAAAAAATGTTCCACCTAATAACTTCAGATTCTTACACAAATTTTCGCAAACATGCCGTAACATTCTTACTTTTATTGTTATTAATTTTCTGTTCGCAGATGACGAGTGCGCGGAAAAGTCCATCAGTGTTCTGTTGGATGGGGAGGAGTCAGAGCTCACCTTTGTTGACCATCCGTCCTCCGACACCACGGTAAGTTCGACAACCTTAGCAACACACGCAACACTCCAGCTCTCTAAGGGCCATAGGCACACACACATCTGTTGCTCTCGATTGCTCCACGCAATTATTGGATTTTCGTGGGGCTCATCACAATGACAGCTTTTATTTTATGTGGGCTGCTCCGTGATGGCCACGCACGACGATTTACTCACGTAAAAAAAGACGCGTTCACATTGAGGCGCCCTTCTATCGTCGCGCGCGGGCTCTCGCTGACGTCAGGGCTGACCCACAGCGGGCGAGCAGGCGCGAGGGCGAGAGAGAGAGACGGACGGAGAGATTGAGAGCGAGCGAGTGAGAGAGAAGGGGGGAGAGGGAGAGGAGAGTGCGTGTCGGAGGGAGAGAGAGAGGCGTAGCTGGGCGCAGCTTGCAACACTTGGCTACAAAAATAAAGGACGGAAAGGAAAGGGAGCGCAGGGTGCGACGGAACCCGCCCCGCCCCGATCCATCACCGCTCTCGTCTTGTGACGGTATTTTCGGCGAAACGTGCCGCAGCCTCGCCGTGTTCTACCATTTAATGCCACGCGCCTGGGTTCCGCGGATGTGTCTACATGCACACTTTGTCGGCAGCCGGCAGCCTACCCACGAAATATATGCGTACGCCTCAGAAGATATATTGTTTGTATGTTTTATTTAGTTTCACTGGAACTTTTCTGCCGCGTGTTGATTCAGCAGAAAGAAAACGTACGCTTCAGGTGCCTTCGTATGATGTGATATAAAGACTCTCTTCCTGGCCAGTGTGAAGCGGACTCGAGAACTCTGTGTGGCTCGTAAAAAGTTGTGGGAGAGAGATTGTTTTTTAATGGTCCGCGTGCGGCATAATGTTGTTTTACGCTGCTCACTAGTATTCCGCCCCTACCCCTTTGTTGTTGTTGTTGTTGATGTTATTATTATTTTGATGGCGAAATTCTGACGGACATGCTTTCTTCACCAGCGGGAATAATATATATATATATATATATATATATATATATATATATATATATATATATATATATATATATATATATATATATATATATATATATTTTTTTTTTTAAAATAAAGTATGTAAGCTGCAGAACTCTCAGAGACTTACTTATCTTCTCTAAGTTTTTGGTTGCAATGCCAGCTGTTTTATACACGTAAACGCTCTCTCCGTCTCACTCTCTCTCTCTCTCTCTCTCTCTCTCTCTCTCTCTCTCTCTCTCTCTCTCTCTCTCTCTCTCTCTCTCTCTCTCTCTCTCTCTCTGTTTTGTCGTCTACGATCAGCTGTTCTCTCGGTGATGATGATAAAGGGAGAGGGGGGGGGGGGGGGGCAATGCCGGGCAATGCGCTGGGTCAAAGAAATTCTAGCTGCAGCTGCAGCGCGACCAGGGGCACCAGCCCAGGGGCGCCCGTAGTGCTCTCGCTCTCTCGTAGGGCTGTGGGTCCTCCCCGCGCGGGACGGGGCGGCGGGCCCACGGCTGTGCTCGGTCGTATATCCGTTTATGAAGACATAACGCGCTGCAGTTAGGCTCGGGCCGGGCGGGACGCACGTGACGCGCGCAGGACTCGCATCGCAGGAGCGGTTAGGGACCCACCCGGATCCACGGCTCCGATCCTCCTCGGGAGCCGAGCCGAGAGCCGAGTGGGTTCGGAGCCGAAGGCGCTCGGGAGGATCGGAGCCGGAGCCGAGCCCCACGCCACGCCGACGCCGAGGGCCGAGAGGATCAGAGCCGCTGTTTGTTTTGGTTTATATTTTTGTTCTTATCGTGCTGTCGCCGTGTTTATCCTTTGAACCATGTGAGTATCATGAAGTTTTGATAGTGCTTGTTATTTACAATATAAAGAACTAATCGTGATTGTTTTCTTTTCAGGTTTGTTTGCGATGTTTGTAGTGCAGGCCTCAGCCGGCCGGCGACTAACCTCAAAAGACATCACAAATTTCTCTTTAATGAAGAACAGGAACATTCTTGCTGGTATTGTGAAAGGGATTTTAACCGTTCTAATAACGTGATGATACATACTGCATTTAGCACCAAGTGCATTTAGTTTCAGAGGGCATTGTTTTCAGTGGTGTCGTGCAGTGTTTTGGTCGGTTGGTTCAACCAGCAGAAGCTGTTGTTTATTCTGTGGTTGCATCTTTATGAAATATTTTTTTTTAGATTCGAGCGTGCGCTCCTATCTGTCTCTCAAACTGTTGCTTCTTCGAACCATCACATTATATTGTAATATATGTAGAAGGGTGTACACGGCAATGGATACTTAAACTTGTTGGCAATTTTACACGCTTCAACGTTTTGGAGTCTGATTTGATGATGACTATTGACTTTTGAAGGTGGTTTCTAATTGGTAAAAGCTGAAATGGATTTAATAAGCTTGTAATATTTCTGAGTTTTATAGTTTGTAATAGCTTTCCTGGCGTTCAGTTGGTTTTAGACGGGGGGCAAGTTAGAGTCTTTCCTTCGCAGTTTGTGTAATAAGTGGTGTGTCTTGTATTTTATAGCATTCTCTTTCAGATTTATGTCATTGAGAAAACCACAAATTAAACATTAATTTATAACAGCTGTTTTGACAGTTGGTGTGGTGATAAGTTTGTTCGCTGTGTGAATGTCACATGTTCGGAACATTTTGAAGTAGAACCAAGAACTGGGGAAATATATGTGATAACGATTACCTTCGGTATTAACTGTCTGCAATACTAATATTTAAATCTCATATGGTTTAGTGAATATTATTTTTACCCTATTATCATGAAATTAAAATCTGTGATATAAATAAATATGAATAAATGTGTTTTGAGTCTATTCCACTATTTTACTTCTGCACACTTTTCCTTTTTCCCTAGTGCAATTTAGTCATATACGGAGGTTTATTACTGTTGAGATTTCACAACGGCTTAAAAGCGTTGTGGCCATTTCAAAAGAAAAATGATTTAGTTGGAATTTACCGTTATATCAATTTACAACTTTAGTTGAGTACTCTGATAAATTCAGCGTAATTCATAATTCACGAACTGATGTTTACTTCCTGCAAAGCAAAAGTATTAAAACTGCGATAACAACTATGAAGTTGTGAACATTTTAATTTAATTGACTCGACTTAAAAGTAAACATGAGAGAAAATACTTCTAAACCTTATACTCAAATATTATTTTCAAAAATTACTTTCTTATATTGATTTGATAAAAGTCTAAGGTAATGGAAAATATATCATGTTTTGATGACTGTTAAGAAAATACTTCTAAACCTTATACTCAAATATTATTTTCAAAAATTACTTTTTTTGATTGATATCATACAAGTCCAAGGTAATGGAAAATACATAAAATTTTGAAGACTCTGATCCTACTGCGTCCAACTTAGTTCCACTCGGCTCCGATCCTACTAGACTTGCCTCTTGGCTTTGATCCTACTGGGTCCAATCCGGCTCGGCTCCGATGCGATCCTCCTGCCCACCGGATCCAGCCTCGGCTCGGCTCCGATCCTCCTCGGCTCCGCTCGGCTCCGATCCTCCTCGGCTCCGCTCGGCTCGGTCGGTCGGCTCCGCCGCCGCCGGGCCCGCCGCGCCGGGCCCGCCGCGCCGGGCCGCTCTTCCGAGGAGGATCGGAGCCGTGGATCCAGTGGGTCCCTAACAAGACGTCGCATCGCTGGGCTCGTGACATGCCCCGCCCCACCCCGCCCCACCCCGCCCCACCCCGCCCCACCCCGCCACGCCCCGCCACGCCCCGCCACGCCCCGCCACGCCCCGAGCTGCACCGCATGCACTTTGTGGTCGGTGCCCCGCGCGCGCGCTGACAGTGATGGGTCCTTTTAGCCCCCTCCCTTCCCCCCACCTCCTTTCCTCTGGACCCGCCCCTCACTCCAGCAGGGAGGCCTCTGCCCCATTTACGTTGACAAAGTTAGGTAGGTAACCGTGACCGGGGCCGCCGCCTAGAGCGAGCGGGAGAGAGAGAGAGAGAGAGAGAGAGAGAGAGAGAGAAGGGAGCTGTGCCATGATGCGACCGACCCTCCACAGCCCTCTGCCAGAGGGGCGAAGTGGGGCGCTTGTCCACTAATAAGCTGACAGTCCGCAGGCCATGAGTGCAGCGCTGTATTTCGGGAGCGCTCGAAACCGAATTAGACGAGATTGACGATTTCTGAAATAGCACGGGTGCGTCTATTATTGTAGGCTCGCCGCAGGCAGGCGGCGGTCACTGTCCCATTTCGCAGAGATGCGCCCAAAGGACCATCAATCTTCCTCCGACACTGCCAAAAAGTAAATTCATCCATCTAGCTATCTACCAATCCATCCCGTTAGCTCGTTTCTCTTCGTTTCGCACTCTCCACATCACCCCTTTTCCTGACTCCAAACAAGTTTATTTCTGGGGAAATTGATTCTGTGGCCGTTTGCCCTAAAATTAGATCGAACTTGCAGGCGCTGGCCCTCTCCGGATCTATTTTGTCTGTCTATGTCGGACTGCCTCCCTCCTCCACCACACTCTCGCTCTCTCTCTTCCCCTCACTCCACGATTTCTATCAACCTTCCCTCATGTTTCCCCTCGCCACGTTTTTCCCCTCTCCCCATTCCCCCACGGGCCTGCACACTGTTTGTCTGCCATGATTGTCACCTTGTGTTGTCATAGTATTGATCCGTGTGATATCCGTCCTCTGACGCACTCCCTCTCGGCCCGTACGCGCGTTTTGTGGAGCTCCTGGTGGGTTTTGCCACCTTTCCACATGTAATAACGTTAAAGGAGTTCTTCAGATCCATACCCAATCCTTTCTTGCCCTCGAGAACGTCCTTTGCGCGGCAGCTTTAGACGCGAAAACTCCTTCGGCCGGCCAGGTTGTAATTTTGTTGAAATGGTTTCCTCTGATCTTGGCTAATTAATGTTCGGGAGACCTTGATTGTGTTCCTCGCGGAAGCATGGTGTGCCAGCGCCAGCAGCAACCCCCTCTCCCTTTCCCTCCGGCCCTGCCCTGCTGTTTCCCTTTCTGAGCGTCGCAAAACAGTCTTGTTTCGGACCATTGTTCCCTCCGCCGGCCCCCTCTACTAAGGGCCTTAATTTGATTGTTGGCAGCCGCTGAACGAGGGCCAGCCCGAGCCGCACGCGTACTGCGTGGTGTACTCGCAGGCCGACTTGGCGAGTTTCAGAAGGGCGGAGGACGAGCTGCAGAGACTGTGGACCAGCGGCTGCGTCGGCTCCAAGGCCGTCATCCTCGTGGCCAACAAGACGGACTTGGTGCGGAGCCGCACCGTCACTGCTGAAGGTGAGTCCCGGAGGAGGGTCTTCGCACTGTCCGAGGGGGAAAAGCAGCTCTGAAATTTTTGTACACCTCGTAAATCAGAAAAATTTAAAGAAATTCTCGAAAAAATCATAAAAATGAAGGAAAATTTATAGAAAATCAGGAAAATTCACAAAAAAAAATACGAAAATTTTACACCAAAATTCAGAGCTGCTTCCCCCTTGGTACTGTCACACCGAGCCACGTGGAGTTCTGTCCATACCGTAGCGATAAGACCGTAAACGAAAAGTACTGGGTGGACCTGAAGCTTCTCTAACGTGGCAAAATAAATTTGAGGGGGTGGATGGCGGGGCGCGGGCCGATTGTACTGACCGTCACGTTGTTGGTTGGCGCAGAGGGGAAAGCGGCGGCGACCTCTTACGACTGCAAATTTATCGAGACCTCGGTGGCGATCAACCACAACGTGGACGAGCTGCTGGTCGGCATCCTGACGCAGATCCGCCTCAAGCTGCAGGACCCGGAGCGCACCCGCAGCATCTTCCGCAAGCGCAGCGCGTCGCGTTCGAAAAGCCGGTCGCGGTCGCCGCTGATCGTCTCGTGCGTCGGCGGGCTGACGTCCACGTGCGTCGGCACCGAGGACAAGAACGGCAACCCCGGGGTGGGCGAGCCCCCCGGGTCGCCCGGGCCGCGGTGCCGGCGGAACCGCATGTCCGCCAGCCTCAAGGTCCGGGGGCTGCTGGACAAGGTGTGGGCTCGCGACTCCAAGTCCAAGTCGTGCGAGAACCTCCACGTGTTGTAATCAAGGCCCATTAGGCTGTGTCCCATCTCGGAAACGAATTTCTTGGGTCTGAAGGGTGGCGCGCTCACCGAGGAGCCCGACGAGACGTGGGTATGAGGAGGCTGCCGTGCGTCGGAGTGCTCGAGGTTTCTGATGATGTCTTCTTCTTGTTGGTTGGTCCGGGCTCAAGAAATTTGTACGCCCTTGGTCCTGTGAACAAGCTTTGATAGGGTCACTGGTCCTCGTGTCTAGATATAATTTATTTTAAACTAAAGATTATTCGTTCGCTGAGGGTTTGTGACCAGTGATCGTATCAAATCGTGGCGGCGTCCTGCTAATTGAAACGCACTTGGCAAGTGATCGTACTCACGCGTTGTTTATTCGAGATTTTTTGCTCTTCGCCGTTTTCAAGCGTCTATTTGTCTTGTGTTCGATACTATTATCGGTATTAGCAAGTGATCTGTCGCTCTCTATACGTTCACGTTTCCAAGTTATATTTAGTTTTTTTTCAAAATCCAAGGCTCTGAGATGGGATGCAGCCTAATTGAAACGGATTTTTACAACTGTTGATTTCCGTTCACATTTCGTAAACTCAGCTTTACAAAATGAAGTTCTTTTCCTTACAATTTTCTTCTTTCTTGTTTCTTTCTTTTTTTTCGCAAGCATGGTATTGTGCTGATGTGAATATTTCTGAACTGAATATTTGTGAACTACTCCCGTTTACTGTATTATTTCTTTGTTCAAGGGCAGAGCGAAGGGATGTGGGTAACTGTGAAGCATATATATTTACCGCGCGGTACCTCTTTTACAAACAACAGGCACTCCTATCGGGGGCCGATAACATATCCATTATTATAGTGTCTTATGTTTAGTTTCTTTTATTTCCTTAATTTCGATTCATTAGTCAATAATGAACGAAACGGGAAGCATCACGAGGACGTATTAGCGCATCACGCGCCCGTAGGCGTAGTAGTAATGAATGAAGTGTGTTGACTGATCGAGTCTTTCGCACACCTTAGTACCCCATCTTAAATAAAAATATGGTTAAAATTGATCAAAAATAAATGAAACACGAAGAGTTCCTTGAGTACAAGTAGCCGAGTAGTTCCCCTCCTTTTACGAAAATTTCGGACAAAAGTGCCCGTTCATTGCCATAGCACTTTCCTCCCTCCCTGTTTTTCAGGCCGAAAAGTACTATCTTTTTATTTGCCTAGGCCTAGGTTTTATTTTCACTAGTGCTCTGGAAATTGTATTCGCTTGAAATCGAGGTGGATGGTTCGTACTGGAAATTACGTCCGAACTTTTTTTTATTATTTTTCAAAGAAAAAAGGAAAGAACTGTATATGGTCCCGCTCTGCCCTAGAACGAAACGAACATGTACTATATTCACCTAAGCTGCTATATGCGAGAGCGTAAAGCGCAGTCGCGAGCTTTTTAAGGCCTCTGATTGGCTGATTGCTATGTAGAATTACGCTTGACGCCCTCGCATACGCTAAAGTGAATGTGGCAACGGTCTCGCGGCATTTTTGTTTATATTTATCATAAAACGCTCTGAATAAATAAGCTTCAATCTAATAACGTCAATGGCGTGAGATTCGTAGCGTATCGTAGGTTATTTTTTTACGTGGAATCATATTTTGGTGACTCTAGAGTATGAAAAAAAGCTCAGAATCGAGCATAGATTTAAAAGTGTTCGTACATTAACAAGTTGTTGACGTAGACGTAGTAACCCCTGTTGTGATTCAATATCATTACTCTACATAGTAAGAACTACATTTTCCCAAGGCTAATAATTGTTTATTGTCGTGTAACATGAATTACAAGGAGTTATATTCTTTGTAATTTTACTAAGTTTTATTACCATGACGTGTAGAGTGAGTAGTGCACATTTCATTCATTACTTTACTTGAATCATATTTGATACTACGATATTTACAATACTAAATCAAAATGAATATCTGTAGTGCTAGAAATTAAAGAAAGATTTAATTTCGTGGTCCAAGCATATGGAGTTTTCACTGGCTGTTACTTGTATGAATAGTATTGATAGCTGAACAGAGTGGACAGCGGAACATGTCTGTCGTACCATTGTTGTGTGCACTTTCGAATCATCGTATTTTTGTGACTTTTTATCAAAATTGCACGTGTACTGAATTCCAAAATTATTTAAAGCACGTTGAATCACATTTTCAAATTTAAATTTTCTCTATTTCATAACTTGTGGGGAAGATTTCTGCTGTCAAATTTAATCATGGCAGGCTGCTTTTATTTTTTGACGTGTCAGTTTGAAATGAAACGTGTGCATAAATTTGAAACGAATACGCTAATTAATGTGATATATTTGTTTCTGGCTGTTTCGAGACAAGACCAAGTACAATTGCCGAAAGGACGGTGTTTATTGCATGTGTTCTCGATTCAGCTTTTGTATACTGTATAACTATTGTGTACATATGTGCTAAGTAGCTCCTTAGGTTTGGGTATTTAATGTACCTTTTTAAATGTAAATACCTACAATGTTTCCTAATGTTTCCATTCCGTCAATATAAGCATTCATATTCATTAAGTTACATAGGTGCAGCTTAGAGCTAATCGCACCCCTCCTTCGAAAACAGTGCCAATAATACCAATCATGATACATGTGATGTGGAGGTGACTAGTTGATTTGACAAGAAATTTCTCCTGGATCTTACTAACACACCCATTCTTTCCACCCTAGTGCATTTGTTTTTTGATTTAACTTCGAAAGGTAAGTGTGAAGAGCAAAGGTTCCTCCTAATTAAATGAGAACTGCATGAGAATTTCTTCCGTTCGTTCTATCTATTCCAACCTTGAAAAGTAGGCGGGTGACCGAGTAAAGAACTGACAATTATTGTTATAGCTCTGTATATTTCGGCTTCTAAAGGACGCTTAGCACTTCGGTTCTGAGGTTACCATTAGTACTCAATGGAAACACGAAGCCCAACAATTGATCGCATTGCACCAGTATTATGTGAATACTTTTTATTTCTTTTTTGTGGTGATTGCCTCTTTTGCTCTGTTCCTGTAGTAGTATAAATTTAACCAATCTAACTCATGGAAGATTAATATCTTTTTCGTACATTAGTCTCTATTTTGACCTGGTTTGTTCAACCCTATCGATCGTCTAGGCCACTGCAAGGTGTGCAAAAAAATAAATTAAAACTGAAGTGTTTCAAACAGACTTCCGAAGAGAACTTCTTTATTTTACCTGATTAGTGAAGTTCGATTAATACTTACATCATTCTGCAGCTCTTTGATCGTCTCACCAATTTTTCCTTTCTATCATTACTACTGCGAAGAGTGCGAGGTGCGAGTCAAACAACGAATTTCATGTGTTTTTTCTATTTGTTTTGGGTTCTTTGATGTAAAGGATAATACCTCGTGTATTATCTGTGTTCGGACATACCGGGTAAATTACGTAATAAAGTCATGCTTTATTACCGTTTTAGATGTGAAGCTCCGGCTGCAACTAGGCGGTCTCAGTTTTGCGAAATCCACGTAGCTCTTTCCTTTACGTTTAGACCTCAAAACCAGTTGAATAGTGCGAAAGAGGAAGGAATCATGACGAACTGTCTTTAAGTTTTATTATGTGGGCTGGATGTTGGGTCCATTAATAATAGCGTTCAATTATCACCCCAACATGATTAATGGGGAATGAACTGTAAAGTTGTAATCGTTAGAATTCATTTTGTAAGGACCAATTAAGGAGTTTCTGTCATTACTCATTTACATTTTCCGATTTCCAAACAGACGATATTGTGGTTATGTGAAGTAACTTTTCTAA
This sequence comes from Frankliniella fusca, assembly GCA_029379305.1. Lineage (NCBI taxonomy): Eukaryota > Metazoa > Arthropoda > Insecta > Thysanoptera > Thripidae > Frankliniella > Frankliniella fusca. The sequence goes on along the minus strand of JAHWGI010001300.1, from coordinate 185,861 downwards.
ACAAGAAGTCGCATGCAATGTTTTGTTAACATTTTTCGTGCACTGTATTCACTTGCCAATTCCGATCAACGCACACTGCAATATTTCGTAAGTCTTTACAGATCTCCCTCTGTCGAATGTAATCGACAACCTGCTTATATTCTGTGCATTATTATCTTAATTAAGGAAACAGGGCGATGTCTGAATTCATTTTACATGAACTCAAAGCCTTTTTTATGTGTATAATCTACCTGTGTGAATATTTTATTGACTTTTGTGTAAGCCGCTCAAGCGGATCAGTTTATCAAATAATACTATCTTGTACGTGTTAGATATTTTTTCGTATTTTGGGAGACTGTTTCCCTTACTTTGGGAATCGTGTTTTATAAATTCGTCGTGTCTAGAATATGGAAATAAAACACCTGTCAATGTTATTTTTTTTCGGGAAAACTTATGATAGAACTCGATCCCTTCAAACGTTAGAAATTTTTTATTGTACAACATATACACTTACAATGAAATGCATCATACATCTACAATAATATTCTCTTTTTTTATACAAATCATAACATTATTTTAACCCACATCACAAAAAATTACTCATTACAAATTACGCCCTTTCGAACCACTATTCGTTTCAGTTTGATCTGAAATAAGCTTTGTTTGCTCATCCCCCATTCGGCCAGAAAAGTATACAAAGTCCTCGCGCTCCGAAATAACCTAAAATACTGTAATCACTTAACGCTACATCAGTCAGTCGTTTGGTTCAACCGCGGGTGAGCGGTACTTAGGCCTAATGGACCCAGTCTGGCCCGGCCCAGCGGGTTCATCACAGATAAGTCGGCTCGGCCGCCTGCTTCACAAAACGTGGAGCTTTTCGCAGCTCTTGGCCTTTGAGTCCCTGGCGAGCACTTTGTCCAGCAGGCTCTTCATCCTGAAGGACGCGGACGTCTTGGAGCCTCGGTATATCTTGCGGGCGATGTGTCCCTCCGGGCGCGAGCTCGACCTCGACATGATGTCCGTGGGCTCCAGGTTGGCGCAGTCCTTCCCCAGCGACTTCCTCCGCGAGAAGCTTCGCTTTCGGAAGATGCTGCGAGACTTCTCGGGGTCCTTCAGCTTGAGCCGAATCTGGGTGAGTAGACCGACGAGGAGCTCGTCCACGTTGTGGTTGATGGCGACGGACGTCTCGATGTACTTGCAGTCGTACTGGGTGGCGGCCGACTTGGCCTCCTCGGTGCTGACGACGCGTCCGCGCACCAGGTCCGTCTTGTTGGCCACCAGGATGACGGCCTTCGTGCCCACCGTCTCCGAGTGCCACAGCCGCTCGAGCGCGTCGAGCGCCAGGCGGAAGCTGCTGCGCTCGGTGGCGGCGAACACGACGCAGAACGCGTGCGGCTCCGACTCGTAGTCACACTGCAACGCATTTCAATACTTGCTTTCGATAACGCCCTCTATGGCGCGCACACGCACCTCGATGCGTGCGGCATTTGAACAATTTAGTATATAGTTTGAGGTTTGAGAGACTCACGGTGACATCGGCGTCGTGCTGCTCCAGGAAGGACAGCTCGGACTCCTCTCCGTTGAGCAGGACGTTGACGGACCGCTCGCGGGCGTCCTCGTCCGGTGAGGCGCAGTAGGCGTGGAGGAAGTCGGAGGTGCTGAACTGCTGCACGAGGGACGACTTGCCGACGCCGTGCGCGCCCAGGATGACAACGCGGTGCACGTGGCTGGGCGGCACCCGGTAGTCCACGGGCGGGCTGCGGCTGCGCTCGGCAGGGCTAAGGGAGAGGGAGAGAGAGTTGCAAAGTTTTAATAACTCTCGTGTTACTTCACGCAATTCAACAAAATTAAGAAAGAAAAAGAGTTTTCGAGACATTCGCGTTGAGCTGTTTAATGTCGATGCCAACTCTTCGCTGTCGCAAGCGAAGGGGGAATCACTTTTCTAAAATATGTACAGTGATTTTTTTTACTCTTAATTTTTCTTTTGAAAATTGTTTTGATTTTTCTTTTGAGTTTTCAAGATAAAGATGAAAACTTTTGTCTCTCTTTGATAAATTTTGATCTTTTCCCCCGTATTTCAGACTTTTTTTCAATTTAATTCCTTTTTTTTTCCATTTGTTCTCGATTTTTCGGATTTTTCTGTATCTTTTTTCTTGATTTTAATATTTTATTTTAATTTTATTTTTTAAGTTTTTTTTTCGGGGGGGGGGGGGCGTACAATGATTCTTCGAAGTGATCCCCTCCCCCTCAGTCGTAAGTCCCCGCGCCACTCACCTCGGGCAGTCGTTGCTGTCGGCGCTGGAGCGCCTGCTCTTGACGGAGTCGCCGCGGTTGACGACGCCCTTCCCCGTGATGGCGAAGTTCCTCAGCAGGTAGTACTCGTTGGACTCGTCCTCCTCCTCGGACGAGCTGGAGCAGCCGCTGCTGGGGAAGACGTAGTAGGGCGGCCCGCCGGGCGCGGCGACGGTGCCGCGGCGGGGGCGGTCGCGGGCGCGGCTGTGGGAGCGGGGGCGCGCGCGCCGGGGCCGCGGGGGCCCGCCCATGGAGCAGTCGGAGGGGCTGCGCACGGGCGTGCGCATGGAGCGCGCGCGCTGCACGGCCGCCGCCCCGGGCCCGCCGGGCCCCGCCGCGTGGCACGGGCTGGGCGACACGCTGCTGCTCCTGGAACACGACAACAACCACCCCGTGCCGTGACATCAGCGCGAACCAAACCAAAGTGCAATTACTCTTGCGCCGGCGGCGGCGGCGGCGGCGGGGTGGGGTCTGGGGTCCCAGAGGAGGGTCTCCAGGAGGGTGCCAGGGATAGGCGAGGCTGGAATTCCAATTTCGGCCATTTTAATAATGGCAACTCTCCCCTGGCGTCTCGCTGCTCCCCCCTTTCGCGGAGGTAGACGTGTCTGGGTCACACGGCGCGGCGCGGCGCGCACCGTACACGGCGGCGGCCTTCCCCTCCAGCCTCGCGCGCGCTGCAGTCCCCGCGCCTCCCGCCGCCCTGGCGTCCGACGACGTCCACCCTCGGGTTTAATTTAAAAGTCCAATCAGGGACGCGGCCCATGCGCTGCGCGCGGTCCTTATTGGCAGACCGCACACAACCTTTTGGCGCATTTTTAGAGATAATGCCGCAACCACTATTGGCAGGCGTCGCGTTATTGGCAAAGCGCATTATCGGCAGATCAGCAGGCTGTACGCGCTGGCTAGGTCGGCCCACCACTCTGGCAGCGTATATTTAATTGAATGTCAATGAACGTTACGCCCCGCGCCCCACGGTGGCGCGGCCCAAAAGTAGGAAATTTATGAATCGGAACGCAGCACTGGTCGTGCCGGGCGCCGCCCGCCCGGGCCTCGCCGCTCTGCCCCGCCCCGCCCCACCCTGCCCTGCCGTGCCGTGCCATGGCCTTATCTTTACAACGTGCTCGGCGTGGTGCCCCGGTGGAACCGGCGGGAGATTGGGGCGCGGAGGGGAAACCCTGATGAAAACTCTCGGCCCTCTGCATGTGAACAGCAGCCCCCAGTCCGACCTGCTGCGTGTATAATTTTGGGTGCGGGTGGTTGCGGCCGCCGCGGCTGGTCGAAGCAAACGAATGTCTACCCCTTTACTCTTTTTTTTTCTTTCTCTCTGGTGGGGGTGGGGTGTTGGTGAGTGGTTTAGCTTCCTGTCGGCCTTGATCCCGCCCCGCGGTCTGCCTGCGCCCGCCCCTTCCACGCCCTGGGCACGCCACCTGAACGTGGTGCTGGGGGCGCGGGGCGGGGCGGGGCGGGGCGGGGCGGGGCGGGGCGGGGCGGGGCGGGGCGGGTGGCAGCAGCGGCCCACCAACCAATGCTCTCAGTGTGTTTATTCCTAAATGTGTTTGCTGTTGGAGGGCAGGGCAGGGCAGGGCAGGCCTTGCAGGGCGTCCGGACAGAGCCCCGCCGCCCCGCTCAGCGGAGCTACAGTACTCACCCCCCCCCCCTCCCTCCCAGCGGCTCTTTCCTCGGCCAATGCCAACATTTGCCCCGTCCCGAGCTCTCTCTTTCCCTCTCGTACTCTCTCTCTCTCTCTCTCTCTCTCTCTCTCTCTCTCTCCTCTCTCTCTCTCTCTCTCTCTCTCTCTCTCTCTCTCTCTCTCTCTCTCTGCTGCTATCGCATGCACCACGCTGGTTGGGAATGATTTTCCAAGGGTTCTCGTGGAGCTCCGCTGGGAGCCTCGCTGAGAGCGGGTGGGGTAGCGGGGGGCCGCGCCGGGCCGGGCCGGGCCGGCGGCAGTATAGCAACCAGCTCCGGGTCAGGTGGTGGTGTTCCAGACCCACGCGGCCGTGTGGGGCGGGGTGGGATGGGGTGGGGTGGGGCGGGGTGGGGCGCGGTGGGGCGGCCGATCGGCCCGAGTGCCTGGGAGCCGGGAGGGTGCGCCAGGGTGCGTAAGCCGGCTGATCAGGCAAGACAGGTGGGCCCGAACAGTACTGCGCGGGAGGACGGGCTTGTGAAGCTCGCCGCCCACCAGCCGTCTGGTTCAGAAGATCGCTACTCGCGCCCCCATCCTTGTCGCACTCGTGGGGCTGTGCCATCCCCCACATAGGGCGCCGCCGTAGGTGCAACGAGGACCCTGCGATCTTGTGCTGAATCAGACGGCAGCGGGGCGCGCTGGCCGCAGCGCTGAGACAGCTGTACCGCTGTACAGTGGGGCAGTGTCACCGGCCAGGGCAGCGCCCCGCCGCCCACCGCCTTCAAAAAATTAATGCTTCCCCCCAAGTTGTGCTAGCCTCTGACTCATCCATCCATTCATTCATTCGCACGGAGGCGTTTTAGAGAACACGTAACAGTGTTGCGGGTCGCTGCCTGCCTAATGGGCCGGGCCACGGTGCCTTCAGACTGGGATGGAAGAGGGGGGGGGGGGTTGGTTCTTCACTCATTGGGGTTGCTCTTCATCCCTCTCTATCACGCAGCTAGAAATAGTGTGCATTTATTACTCTTGAGAGGGTACTTTTGGTGCTGAAACATGCTGTAATATTTGTTTAAATGTCGCAATCGTCACTGCACTGCTTCAGTTGTAAAGTTATAAGCCCGAACGAGCCCATCGGCTTTGTGACCTTATAAAGGCAATTTCACTTTGGAGAAATGGAATTGAGGCTCTGCTGAGGAGGAATCATTTTGACGCCATCTATCAACAATCGCAGCGTAAAATGGAAATTGAAAGTGGATTGCGACTCAGGCCCATCACAGCTCTGGCTGTAACACACGCTGCTAGTTCATTTTTGACAATGATCCTTCCACCCGCAGATTCAGCCAGCAGATTTCGCGAGAGGGAAGGAGTCAGCACAGTATGGCCTTGTAATCTCCATCAGTCCGCACTAAACAGTAGCAATCTCTCTCCAAACGGCCCATTGCCATAAACACTTGTATCACTCAATCGCCTGGATGAGAGAATCCCCTTTTAAGCGCCTATACATCAAACCACTTCCCCATCACTCCACGCCAGCCCCCAATCTCTCTTTCCCTCTCTCTCTCTATTCCTCTCCGCTTTCCTTTCTAACGCATTGCCTCTCTCTCTCTATCTCTCTCTCTCTCTCTCTCTCGCATTCATAGGCTGTTTTGCAGTGATAATTACAATCACCATTCCCATAGGTGGAAGCTGCCTCCCATGTGGCCTACTGGGACTCAATCCGCTCTGCATCCATTTGCGTCCTCCCCCATTCCACATTCCCCTGCCTCCATTCGCCCCCCCCCCCTCCCGCCTGCTCTACTTCCATCTCCCCCCCCCCCCCTCTCGCTCTCGCGCGCGCTGCCGTAACCCACTCCAAACACCCCTTTCTTTCAGCACGGCGTCGCGTTTTCACGCCCATAAATTGTAGGCTTTAATTTCCCGGGGAGTTTTAGTTTTATGATCTAATCAGGCGCCCGCGCTGCTACCTGCGCGTCGCTATCGCAGCCCGGCAGGGCGTGCCGCCGCCTCTTCCCTATCCCCTTTTCATTTCTTTCATCTCTCTTTCAGCGCGCGCGATATTCCATTGAATATATATCCAAGCGCGACTTTTCCTAAGTTTCACCGGCGCGGAAGGGCGGGGTATGGGGCAGGGAGGCGAGCGGGGTGCCGCTGACACCGGAAAGAGTTATGGGAACAACTGGGAGAAACTGGTCTATCCTTCCTTCCTTCCCCCTCAGTTCCCGCCCGCTCCGGCCCGGCATGGCCCGGCAGGACCCGGCCCGGCCCGGCCCGGCCCGGCACGCTTCTCTGACGCTAATTGCAGTGGAGACAAGAACACCCCGCGAGAGGATAGGGCAGTCGGCCCTGCCGGCCGAGCCTGGCCCAGGCCAGCCCGGGTGTCGTGGTGACGGACAAGGGGGAAGGAAGGCGCTAGCAGAGAGAGAGAGAGAGAGCGAGAGAGCGCTCAGCGGGGGAGAGAGAGAGAGAGAGAGAGCGGGGACTAGACGTCGTCGGAGACAGGCGAGATGGACGGGTGAGGAGAGACGTGGAGAGAGCGGAGGTTGTCCGAGGGGAGATGAGAGGAAGGAGGGGGCGCGCGCGTTAAACCTCGCCGGCCGGCAGTGCGAGCAGCAGCAGCACCAGCAGCAGCAGCAACAGCGCTTCGTCCCGCAGACCAAACTTTGAAGGTTCCTCTTGTGCCAAAGTTACAACCGCGACACGAGCGACACGAGTGGCGCGAGGAACAAACCCACCGCGGAAGCCGCGCGCGTCGTCGTGTCGACTCGGGCTGTGCCGAGAAGCGCGAGGACGCCGCGAGGACGCCGCGGGGCGGGGCGGGGCGGGGCGGGGCGGGGCGGGGCGGGGCGGGGCGCAGCGCGCAGCAGTAGAGTACCGCTTTGGTTTTCACGGGGAAAGAGAAGGGGGGGGGGGTCAGTTTTTCGCACGCTTCTCTCGCACTACTGCCACCCCCCGCGGTCTGCCGCGTACGGACGGAGCGGACCAAGGGTGTCTGATTTCTCTGCGCGTAAGCGAGCTCTCGCATTAACCGACTTCTGCCGCCGCTCTCTCTCTCTCTTTCTCTCTCTCTCTCTCTCTCTCTCTCTCTCTCTCTCACTTTCCCAGGGCTGTTGCTCGGTTCTAATCCCCAGTTATAGCTGCCCGGAAGGAAGGACTAAATGTTCTCTCTCTCTCTCTCTCTCTCTCTCTCTCTCTCTCTCTCTCTCTCTCTCTCTCTCTCTCTCTCTCTCTCTCTCTCTCTCTCTCTCTCTCTCTCTCTCTCTCTCAGACACACACACTAACACCACCACCACCACCACCACCACCACACGGGCGCGTGTCCCTGGGGCGTCCTGGTCGGGGACAAGGGGATTAGTGGGATTAGTGTTAGAGCTCATCGCCGCGTCAGGAGTGCACACTGCTAATACCTTGCGAAGACAGAAGTTCATATTTCAAACTAAACTGAATAGTTTGAAAGCTGCAAGCTTGCCGTTTGGCAGGCTGTGTGATAGAGAAGAATGTCTTATTCGCGAAGCTTACAAATGACGTATATGCAGTATATGTTTTGTTCGTAAGGCGCCGGATCTTGCGGGTAACCTTGCTATCCCTATTTTGCGAACTATATTTTGTTTGTAACGGTTTGCAATACGGCCAATGCAAAAGGAATTGCATTTTCAAAAGCTTCCACGTTTGTTTCTTCGCTAGGTTTCAGCAGTGCAGCAGGGAGCGCGGGGGGCTGGGGAGGGCTGGGCAGGGCTGGGCTCTCCCCGCGCGGAGAGCACTGCCGGCGGCGGCACTCAAAGCCCCGCTGCATGCGCCTGTGCTCGTAATGATGTATGCGCGGGCTCTTCTTCAGGCCGGATGCGCGTCCCGCGCGGTTATTTCGAGCAGGTGGTGCATCGCACGTGACACGCACGTGCACACGCACGTGCAGACGCTGCACCGCGCCTCGCGGCGGCACGTGCTGCGCGAACTGAAAGGGAGCGCCGGCCGGGGCCGGGGGAGCAGGGTGAGTGGATTAGGGTGTGGCCACAGCTAAGAGCCCTTCGCTTCTGTGCGGTCCCTCCGCCCTCAGCCCGCCTGCAGACTGATTCAGAAGAGCGTACTGCTCTCCTCGCGCCCCGTCTCTCTTGCTCGCAGGGGGTCTGCCGTATGGGTGCGAGAGAGACAGAGCGAGGAGAGCGCGCTCTTCTGAATCAGTCTACAGGCGGGGACCATACACCTGCGAGTCTGCAAAGCGGAGCAGGCTTCTGCGAGTGGAAGAGAGATGAAGGTACCCCATCATATTCCCTCCCAGCCCCTTCGAGGGGAGGGGGGAGGTTACCACTCTAGGGCAGGTTCATGGATTGAAGAAGGTTTTCGGCGGGGGTCTCCGTGGAAGCCTTTGCGTGCCTGCTTTAGTGCAGAGTGGTGCGTGCAGCCTACTGCGGGTTCTCTCTCTCTCTCTGTCACTCCCTATACCTCATTCTGCCCCCCCCCCTCTCTCTCTCTCTCTCCCTCCCCTTTCTCCGTTCCTGTCGTGCCCAGCTTCCTCCTCGCGCGCTGGGCGCTGGGGTGTCCGGGACTGCTCAGCGGGCACGGCTCAGCGCCACCGTGTTTACCAACTGTTCCAGCGTGGACGCAGGTAATCCCTGTCCCCTGTCTCCCTCCCCCCCCCCTCCCCCCTAATCCGATCCCCTCCCCATCCATCGCTCCGAATGGAAATGCTATTCCAATTTCGTTTGTCTCCTTTCCTCCAGTATACTTCATGACTCGATTACGTTTGGATCTGAAATTTCTCGTTTTCTATTTCCTTAAACGCGCGGGTGAAATGCAAATTTGTTGCCGACTTTTCTTTTCCGTTTCCGCCCCACGCTAAACTCCCCGTTTTACGCCTGTCTGCTCGCCAACCAACTCATTCGTTTTGTTTCTGCGCTGTATTTTCTCCCCGCATAGGAAGGGGGGAGGGCGGGTAATCAGAGGGAGCGCGCGTGAGTGTCGACGCAAAAATACTGAGTGATATCATGCATGATGCAGGTGCATGAGGTTGTGTGTGTGTGTGTGTGTGTGTGTGTGTGTGTGTGAGTGAGTGTGTGTGTGTGCAGCGCGCTGCACCGCGGGGGGCGGCACTCAAGGCAAAGTAGTGTCTGGAATAGAACGCCCAGCTCAGAATAAAGCGCCGTGCGCGTGACCGCAGGCTGCTTTTGCCCCTTGGCAACTTTCCGCGAAAATTTTCGCTTGCTCTTGTGAGTTTGCGTGTATGTATGTATGTGTGTGTGTGAGTGTGCGTGTGTGTGTGTGTGTGCCGGGTCGGTCGGGAGGTGCACCGTGCCGCGGGTGGCGCGGCGGGAGGGAGCGAAGCTACTGTACGTTGCACGCACGCACGCACGCACACACACACGCACACACTCACACGCGCGAGCGCGAACATACAAACATCAGTCTGCTCGTCAGAGATCGTTATGCCGATAATACCGCCTCGGGCCATTCGCAGGCTACTGACCTTAAGAGAGAGAGAGAGCTCAGTTCTAATCGTGATTTGCAGGAGATTGTTTCTTATCATGCGTTTGCTAATATAAAAAAAAACATGTAAGGTTTCGTTTTCATGGACTGCAAAGCTTGCGAAACATTCTGTCTTAAATATGAATATTTTTCAGATCACCCTTTCTATAAATGGCATTGTGTAAGTATCATGTTATTCATTGTGAAATGAAAATATAGTATCCCGATATTAATTGAAAGTTAGTGCGTAAAAAAAATAGATGAGATACTATATTCGATCATGATTGCCTACCTCATCTTTTCTCCATGGAGCTGGTTCAGGGTGACGGCGTTGACAACATCCAGAAACTGCTTCATGATGATGATTCTATTTCACCGTCACTTTTTTTTCCGGCACAAGAGTCACTGATAAGGCACTGTAATTGCACAATAATGCGCGCACACACAAACACACACACACTTTGTTCGGATGAGAACTCGCGCACGAGATGCGTCTCGGGGCTGCAACAAGGTGCGGGTCGCGGTCTGGTCCGGTGCGAATGCTTCACTAGCGGTTCACGCCCGCGGACCGCTGCTTAAATAGCCGCCGGCGCCGCTTCTGCTGCAGCAGCAGCGGGAGTTCCTCGACATGAGCCGGCCGCCGCACCCCGCCGCACCCCGCCGCACCCCGCCGCACCCCGCCGCACCCGTCTCTCCACCAGGGCGGGTCGGGCTCGGGCCTCCTCCTCCTCTCCCTCTTCTCGGAGTGTGACGTCTTGCGAGTGACGTATTCAGAGCACATGTGTGTTGTCTGCCAGCCCGCCTCGCCGCTCCCGCCCCGCCCCGCCCCGCCCCGCCCTGCCCCGCCCTACCCCACCCTGCCTACACTGCCGCGCGCCTCCCTTCCCTTTCGTTTGGCTCAGAATAGACCCGCGCGCGAGTGCAATCTGGTGGTCCGCGACGACGGCGTCCTCCCTTTGCGCGTGACCTGCAGGGCCCTGCGTAAAGGGCCGCCTATCTATCTATCTATCTATCTATCTATCTATCTATCTATCTATCTATCTATCTATCTATCTATCTATCTATCTATCTCAGGGGGAGGGAACAACTCTGAATTTGTTAGTACATATTTTGTGGATTTTCCAGAATTTTCCTACATTTTTCTGAGTTTCTCTGAATTTTCCTGAATTCCGAGGTGTACAAAAATGTCAGAGTTTCTATCCATCTATCTATCTATCTATCTATCTATCTATCTATCTATCTATCTATCTATCTATCTATCTATCTATCTATCTATCTATCCCTTCCTTACCTGTCAGTGACGGCTCCAGAGGGCCGTGGCACGCGCAGTTTCAGTGGCTCTACAAAGAGGGTCGTTTCCTTTGGGGCAGCTGCTTGACGCATTCAAATTGAAACGGGTCGAGCAGCGTGGGGGGGGGCGGTCTCGTCTAATTGGAACTGAGCCTGCAGTGTGTCCGGTCCGGCCGGGTCGGGCGGAAGCGCCTGGAAGGTAGGCATCCGCGGCCCTCCCGCCGCACAGCCGCTGGGCGGGCAGGCTTCTCTCCAGTCCGCAGGGGCCCTGGCCGCCCTGGCCAGGTCAGGCCGGAGAGGGGCGGAAGATGCTAGAAGCGCAGGCGGGAGTCAAGCTGCTTGATTGAGGCACTTGCAGCCGTAGCTGTGGGGTGAGGTGTGTGGGTGGGGACATCCCCGTCACATTACATGTCTCCTGCTGCACTGACCTCCAAAAGAGTGCAATAACGATGTTTCTTTTTCCTCTCTTGTTTTTTTCTTGTTTTGTTCTTTTTTTCTTTTCGAGCATCGAGGTTACTGAGCTGCTCGTAATTGACAGAGTCAAACCTTCAATTGGAATTCCCGTTATTTAGATATGGTTTAGATAATGAGGGTTTTTCGCCCCCATCCTCACCCCCGAGGGGTATCTCTCTCTTTAAATTGGTGTACACTGATCGGAGGATTGTATTGTGATTGGTGATTGGAAGGAAAATTTGACCAAACTTTAAAGAAATCAATATTGTTCTGACCATGTTCTGACACCAGTTTGATATTTTGCAATTTTAAGCTTAAAATAGATTTTGTCGAAAAATTATGTGACTCGATAGTGATTGGAAAATGATTGGAGCGCAGGGTGTACGCTGATTGGAGGAGGTGATATACCCCTCGCACTCAAAGAAAAAGTCTCTCTCGCTCTCTGTCCATCTCCCTCCTGCTGGAGGGTGTGGCGTGGGTGGGCGGAGCAGCCGGGACGACAATATTGTCGCAGCGCCCGGATTATATCGTTGATTTCCCTCAGATAAAGTAGAGGAGGAGGGTAGTAGAGAGGGAGGTGTTTGGACACCCGCCACGCCGGGCCGGATCAGCGGAAAGATACACACCCCAAAACACACCGTCCGTTAGCTTGCAGCCTCCCCCTCCCCCTACACCCCTCCCCCTCCCCCCACCTCGGAGAGGACAGCGGCGGCGCCAGGTCGTCTGCTGCTCGCCTCAGCAGAGCGACTCTGGTGCACGCACTCCTCGCTCTGTCTCTCTCACACCTACTCGGCGTTCATTACCAGTGCGAGAGAGACAGAGCGAGGAGGGCGTGCACCGGAATCGCCCTGCAGCAATAACGGCGTCGCGTCTGTTGAGTCTTGGCTGACTTGAAAGGGCCGCGTCGATCGCACCTTTAGCGCTCCCCCGTGGATTGGGGCGGGGCGGGGCGGGGCGGGGCGGGGCGGGGCGGGGTGGGGCGGGGCGGGAATCCATTCCCCGTACAGCAGCGCGGCACAGCGCGGCAAACATATCGCGATCAACACGGGGCAGCAGCAGAGAGATGCGGCCCGGGGCGATGCGATGCGATGCTAAAGGCGCGAGGCGAAATTCTTGTTCTGGCGCGCGGACACAACATCCGCGCGCTTCCTCGAATCAGTGTTGCGCGGAGGCGAGGCGATCGGCGGAACTGTTGTCCTGCCGGGCACCTGGAAGCTGGCGCTGATGCGCACGGCGGGCCTAGCTCCAGGGGTGGGAAAAAAGAAAAAAAAGAGAAAGAGAGAAAGAAAAAAAAGCATATGGTTTGCTTTCGGCTATGGCCGTAATTTTTCCGTTCAGTCAAACCTGGCTATGGTTTGGACCGAGGGGCCCACAACTCTGGAATTCAGGTGTACAAGGCCACCGAAATCTTTGGAAATCATATTCAAATCTCATTGAAATCAGTGAAATCTTTGAAATCAGTTGAATTCATCAGTTGAATTCTCTCACGCAAATCCCCTTCCACAAATCTGGTTTGTGAGGGAATATTAATTTATTAACTGGAGCAATAAAACAAAGTGAAAGTGCTAGACGACTAAGATTCTTTAAAATACCTTCTTGTTACGGCATAGTTGACGTGAAATTCTCAAAATCGTGCAAAAAATACGGGGATTCCCCAGAAAATACACGCACATCTGATCCAAATTATTCTCTCAATTACATGATTAAATAGGATTTTTACTAAATTATTGTGAATTATTTCGATTTATTCCAAATTATCGTAAATTAACTTGCAACTGCGCAAAATAATCACAATTATTTTAATTAATTTTTGAAAAAAAATCAGAAGCAAATTTTGCTCTGCAATTGAAAGGGTGGCGTGAAAACATGGAAAATTTTTGCGGCAGTAAACCTCCCGAAGGAGGTTGCGGTTCCCGCCAGGCACAGGGCTTTTACCCCCTGTGGCAGCCAACTGCTTCGGTGTTCCATGGGAACCGGCGCTTTGCTGACTGCGATCCTATCGCGCAATTCGACAGATTTGATCCCCGTACCACCATTGGCCTACCCCTAGAGGTACGAGCGGTGTCAAGGGCGTTAGACTTCCTGATCCCAGTTTCAGAGGCCTTACCTCAGAGGGGTACGCGGGATTCGAACCCACAACCCCGAGTGCCGACACGTAGCCAGAACAGGAAGCGACCCAACGCCCAGAGCCACCGAGCCAACGGCGGTGAGACGTGTTTAACTTCTATTTGACCTGCCATCCAGCTGCGGCCAAAGGGAACGCCAAGCGCGAAAAATACTTTCCCGAGTGGGAGTCGAACTTCGGACCACTCGGTTCGGCATTGCGCGCTCTACCGAGCCACGACGCCACGGTGATTGTATCGTGCGACGGGTTCGAGCCGTATTTGCTGCGTATCCTGCAGCCTCCAGCCAGGAGGACAGGGCAAAAACAACTCGAACCCGTCGCACTGTACAGTCATCGTTGCGTCGTGGCTCAGTTGGTAGAGCGCGCAACACCGAACTGAGTGGTCCGAAGTTCGACTCCCACTCGGGAAAGTGTTTTTCGCGCTTGGCATCTCCTTTGGCAGCTGCTCCAGGGCAGGTCAAGTAGAAGTTAAACACGTCTCACCGCCGTTGGCTCGGTGGCTCTGGGCGTTGGGTCGCTTCCTGTTCTGGCTACGTGTCGGCACTCGGGGTTGTGGGTTCGAATCCCGCGTACCCCTCTGAGGTAAGGCCTCTGAAACTGGGATCAGGAAGTCTAACGCCCTTGACACCGCTCGTACCTCTAGGGGTAGGCCAATGGTGGTACGGGGATCAAATCTGTCGAATTGCGCGATAGGATCGCAGTCAGCAAAGCGCCGGTTCCCATGGAACACCGAAGCAGTTGGCTGCCACAGGGGGTAAAAGCCCTGTGCCTGGCGGGAACCGCAACCTCCTTCGGGAGGTTTACTGCCGCAAAAATTTTCCATGTTTTCACGCCACCCTTTCAATTGCAGAGCAAAATTTGCTTCTGAATTTTTTTAAAAAATAATTGAAATTAATTGTGATTTTTTTGCGCAGTTGCAAGTTAATTTCCAATAATTTGGAATAAATCGAAATAATTCACAATAATTTAGTAAAAATCCTAGTTAATCATGTAATTGAGAGAATAATTTGGATCAGCTGTGCGTGTATTTTCTGAGCTCGTCCCAAAAACACTTGAATTCGTTGGAAATCTCACGAAATTAATGGAAATCATATGAATTCGGTAGACATTTAACTGAAATCGATGGAAATTATGAGAAATCAATGGAAATCACTTGAAATCATGTGAAATCTCGCGAAATCAGTGAATTCACTTGAAATCTTTGAAATTCGTTGAAATCACCTGAAATCATGTGAAATCTTTGAAATCCGGAAATCATGTGTTCAAAATTTTTCGGAGTTGTGGGCCCCTCGGTTTGGACCTAACTTCGAAATGAGGGACAAGAGTGTCGCTTTGAATTTTACCACTCATTCTTTAAGTAATAGTCCATCCTGTATTGATAGGACCTTAATTTAGAATTATGGACTGCTCTAGATGATAAATTTGTAGGACGGCTACCGTACGTTTTTATAACAGTGGCTCTAGCTCGGATCTCTGAGGGGGAGAGAGAGGAGTAAATCGCATACGCTCAGCTCGATTTTTGTTTCCAGATGGAAATTGAAGTTCCTATCTGGATTATTCGTGGTTTTCTTGAACGGGAAATAATTTTCTACATTGGAAAACAATTGACAACGCATCCATTTGCCATATCGAGCGTCATTTCTACACTGTAAATACCAGAGCGAGGTTTGGTTTTATCGCTCAATCAGAGAAATAATTTTCAAAAGCATAACTCTATTTGAATGATGACTGGTAAACCTTGCCTATTTTTAGTGAGGATTCATATCCTCAATCACACTTAGTAGTTTTGGGTTATGTTTCAGATTCTTTCTCATTTAAGGCGAGGTTCCTAAACTATCACTTAAATGGGGTAAAAGAAAATAATATCGCTCTTTTTCGATGGGACATCTGACTCTAGCATTTGCAGTGTAGTTAGGGTTACAGTGCGTGCTCAGGCACATGTTTGAGAGGAAGAGGCCGGTATGTTGCAAGCAGCGGTTGAATAGCGGCCCTGTACTCCCCCCGGGCGGGGAGGGGAGGTGATGGCGGGGTGTTGTTGTTTAGAAGACCACCTACGCTCGCCCTAGTCCTGCAGCTCGACCCTTGGCCCCTCTCTGCTACACTCTCTCACCTTGGGCGTTGCGCACTGAGGCCGCCCTGCCCCTCCCAGAGCCCCAGGCCTCGACAGCCCCGCAACGTCCGGAGTAGCTCATTACTGGCGCCAACGAAATAATATCACTTATATTCTCCCTTTCAGAAATAGACTCATAATGGCGATGGAGGTGATTGATGGCTCACGGAAGGCAGTCTAACAGCTCTCCCCTCCCCCTCTCTCCCTATTCGCTCTGCTGTCTCTCTCCAGTCTACCCCGCCTGTTAAAATTGCCCCTTCGGGCGCGGCCCGCGGCCTCCTCCATGAGTCTACAACTCTGGTAATCATGTGTACCCTTCTTTCTAGGAATCACATCCGAAAACTTGACATCCTCGATTACTCCATTTGGTTTATACGCGAATATTGTGACACGTTCCTTCAAAAATAGGCGATCACTGGTAATCGGGGGTCATGTGATCGCTCCCGATTGCTCCTGGTGGACTCGTTGGGCTTGGGCTCCTCCCTCGCGTTCACACGGCGCCTGTGGTGCTGCTTCTGGCAGGTCCACAAAGGTCCCGGCCGGCCTGGCTGACCCAAATCCTGAAAAAAAGTATTGGCATCCGAATGACGTGTAGTTGCTGGGCGCCTCCCCCGGCCCCGGCCCCGCGGCCCCGTCCCCGGCCCCGTCCCCGGCCCCGTCCCCGGCCACGCACTCGGCTCCGCCCCACGACTCTCGGTGTTCTTGACCTTGCTTGCCGGCGAGCTAATCTTAGAACGTTTTCCCGGAACGAGGAGGAGAAAAGACCGTCCTGTAAGTATCTCAAAACGCTTATTAAACTTTTTTTTCGAAGCCTAGGACTAGGAAAGGCTTACGGAGATGAGCACACTATACCACAGTGAAACGTGTTGCACTGTAGCTTACGGTGAATTTTTACCGCACCGTAAGCTACAGTAGCTGTCACTGTAAGCTACACCCTGAAACGCTCAAAAGTAACTAAATTATTTGCAACGTTGCAAGTAATTATTGATCTTTGTACAGTGAAAAATTAGTTCGTATTGCAAAGAACTTCTTCTCGATCTGTTTGAATCCTTTATTTCAAACTGTTCGATCGTTTTTCGTGGAAATATTCAGCACGTGTGAAGAACTAGTTCGCAGCACAATACTTCAAAATTCTTTGCAACCTGCAAATGAAATAATTTGCAACACGAACGTACTCTTTCCGGTCATTTTGTTGGGTACAGTGCTGCATGATTCACTAACACACGGAGAAAATCACAGCAGTGTGTGCGTATCGCAGGCAGGAGCTGAGCCGTGCTTGGAAAGCCCGCCGTTCCCTGCCTTTTCGGCTAGTTGTGTAACATGTGTTACGAGGCCAGCGCCATGGTCACCAAAGGGACTATAGAATTGCCCGTGATTTATACATATAGCCTTTGATGTTTCGGAAAATGGCAAGTGACATTAAACTTTAGCCGTAGCAGAAAGCGTTCATGTATCGATAGGTCCCGCGGCCCGGGAGTAAAGGGCGACGTCCCGCGCGTCTGGAACAGAAAGGTCGAAGCATTTAATATGCAGCGCGGGCAGGACTTGAGGCTGGCTGTTGTCGACGCGCATGAGATCAAGGGGCGATCTTTCAAACAAAATAAATTCAATAATTTTTTTGGACATTTTTTTTAAAGGAAAATGTCTCTTCTTTAAAATTTGTCTCTTTTCCCCCTATTTCTGACTATTTTCAATTTTCATTTCAGTTTTTTGTTCATTTGTTCTCGATTTTTCGGATGTTTGTATCTTTCTTCTTGATTTTTTATTGATTTTATATGTATTTTTTTAAAATTTAATTTTAATGATTTTCGGGGGTGCATACAATGATTTTTCGAATTGAGGCCCCCTCAAATGAGACCTTTTTGCTCGAGACGCGCATGGAGAAAAAAAATTGTTCTTCGGACCACAATATAATTTTAGTTAATTTTTAAGACAAAAAATCTTTCTTGGTACCATGGTTCCAAAGGCTGACGCTTTTGTTATCAGAAACAAATTCTTGCCCCCAGAGCTACAATTTGGTTGATGAAATTAACAAGAGTGAAACCAACAACAAAAACACTTTTTGATCTGTTTTCATGCTTGTAACAAACACGTTAATTTCGGCGCCCAAATGAAAGTTTTCATGACAAAAAGTTGGATCTCACCACTGAAGCGTCGGCTTTTGGAAACAAAAAATATTTTTTTTATCTTAAAATCAACTAAAATTTTCGTCCGGGGAACTAATTTTTTTCCTCCGTGTGCGAGACGAGACGTCGCCTCGCCTGGGGCCCATCGGTATGACGAGAGCAGCCAGCCTGCACAGACAAGAGGTCTCTACTTCCTGATCCTGTCGCGTGTAACGCGAGACGCAGTATATAACGCAAAACTACGAGCTGCTGCTCCTTGAGGGCTCTGTCACGCAGGTGGCGGCACGACCGACCTACTATACTAGCTTTCTCTGTCTCTCTCTACCACCCCTCTACCTCCTCTCCCCTGCTCTCTGTCTCTGTCTCTCTCTCTCTCTCTCTCTCTCTCTCTCTCTCTCTCTCTCTCTCTCTCTCTCTCTCTCTCTCTCTCTCTCTCTCGCCGTGTCAGTCTGCCTGATGAGATGACTTAGCTGTACGAGTTGGCACCGCAGCCCACGCGACCCGATAGCCTGTCCCTGGCGGGAGGTAGGTCAGAAGAGCCCCCGCGGGGGCCCGGCCCGGCCCGGCCCGGCCAGGTGGGTATCGAACCAGTTACACCCGTGGGGCCTAAGTGACGAGTCGAACGCGCTTGACTTATAGTGCCGTAAAGTGGAGAGAGGGTTGTGGGAGAGGGAGGGAGAGGGAAAGAGAGTGGGAGTGAGAGAGAATAAAGAGAGAGAGAGGAGGGCGCGTGAGGGACAGGGATGTGACCCTGCTGTGACCCCACTCGTCAGGTCCGCGTGAAACGGGACCCCAGCGTTGCTGCCGTAGGGCCCGAGGGGGGAAAAAAGGGGGTGGCGATGAAGCACTACAAGTTTTATTACAATTGGTGCAATTTTATTTCGCTTTTGTCAGAAAGATGACTTCTGCCCCTTGTGCTGCCCTAGACGTTTGGTAAAACACAAGAATCTTACCCTCTTATAACGTAAAGCTTTCCCCCTGTATTATTCTCCCCCCCCCCTCTCTCTCTCTCTCTCTCTCTCTCTCTCTCTCTCTCTCTCTCTCTCTCTCTCTCTCTCTCTCTCTCTCTCTCTCTCTTCCACTGCGGTGCCCGAGGCGCTTCCCAGCCCCCTTATCTCCGTAAGCCTCATGGCGCCCATGGCGCTCCACTTGACCAAGGACACTGCGACCCTGCTGCTGCTGCCGCCCAATGACCCACTCTGTCTTTAAATTAGTTACTTGCCCAGCTTTTTCTCTTTTAAAAAATCCTCTTTTTCTCCCCTTTTGTCCGCGCAGTGATACGCGTATATTGCAAATTGTTCCACGCATAATGTCACCCGCGGCCCTTTATGCCAAGGCCGACCATTACCCCTCCCCCACCACCTTCCACCTCCACGTTCTCCTCCGCCACCCGCCGCTCTCCGCCGCAGAAAGACTGACTCTTTTTTTTCCTTTTTTTTCCCTTTCTTTTTACCTCGTTGTTTCGGAATTCCCTTCTCTCTCGGGCGCGATGTACAGTTTCACATTGCAATTCAGGGGGGACGCGAGGGGACGCAGGGGCGCACGGAAGTGGCGCGGCCAAACCGCGGCGGAGCGGAGGCCTTGGGTCCCGCAGGCCCGGCCGCGCAGGCCAGTCCAACCGCCACCGCAAACGTCTTTAATTTACGCGCAGTTTCGCATCGGCCCGCCCTCTTGCACCCCTCTCCACCACCGTACCCCTATCCCTCTGTTGCGATAAGGAAATGAAAAGTCTTTTGGGTGCGACTGCGGGGAGGGTAGCGGGAGGGGGAGGGGGGCTCCGGGGGGAACCCGCTCCGGGAGGCTGAGGCCCCCCGGCCCCCCTGCTGATGTTCCTTTAATCCTCTGCAGCTGGGCGGGAGAGCGGCGTACGTTTAACTCCGGGGAGGATTTAGTGCCGCAGACAGATGAACTGTTCAGGTAAAAGAAAAAAAAAATTAAAAAAGAAACGTAGAGGGGGAGGAAGAGGTTGCTTTTATCATTTCCGTCGGAATAATTTCGAATTATTGCGCGAAACTCATTGGAGCTGGTTGTCAAGCATCCCTGGCCCCAACTATGATGGCCCTCGCAGTCCATCACACCTCATGCCACTCCTCTGATGAAGTCAAACATCAGGCCTGCCTATCTCGGAAGAAAATGACAGAGATGGAGTGGAGGTGAGAAGAGAGAGGGAGGGGCGATTTTTCTTACGAAAAGTCCCATCGTAATCACGGTAAGAAAGATGAATAATTTCAGCGACTCAGCGGCGGCGCTGGTGGGGAGGGAGTGCCGGCGGGATATTGAATATTCCCATGATCCCGGTCGGTCCTGGAGGCTGGAGGCTGAGGGGCGCGTGGCCGCGGCGGGCACAGGGACAGGCGGCCGCCGTCGCCGTGGACATCAGTGGCGGGCCGGGGCGGGCCGGGGCGGGCCGGGGCGGGCCGGGACGATCCCCAGTAATTGGCTTCGTTAGCAAAACCCGATATGAATCCGATACGGGCCCGCGCTGGTCGCCCGCCCCCCATGCCACGCCACGCCCCGCCCCGCCCACCCAGGCCAGTTGCGGTTGGTTGTGTGATTTGTAAAAGCCCAGGCGTCCCGCTGCGTCACGTTCAGTTTTTATTTCCTTTTTTTTTCCAGCCCCGTGCGTGATGTCCCAGACCTTCTGGCTTTATGTGACATTTTCCTTCGCTTCCACCATACGCGCTCCCGACCCGAGCCGACCCGCCCGAGCCGCGCGGTCGCGCTCAAATTGATGTTTGATTGAATGTTTTCGTCGCGGAAGTTCGAGACACGTTCTGTCTCGCAGGCAGGCGGGCGGGCGTGCTTGTCGACGATCCGCGCGCGCGATTTTTGTGTCGCTACCTGTCATGCGACCGCGGTGTTGGGTCAGGGCCTGGGAGGGGGGGGGGGGGGAAGACGAGCGACAGATAGAGAGCGGAGCAAAAAAAAAAAAAAAAAAAAAAAAAAAAAATAAAATAAAAGAAGAAGAAGCAGCAGGGCGCACAGCAAAAAGAGGGCAAGTTGTCGGGGGCCGCCGCAATGGCGGTCGTAGCGGACGGTGGTGGCGGCGGCGCTAAGTGAAAGCCGTTCACAATTGTGTGCGGGGCAGAGATCTGTGCCGGTGGGGCAGGCGGGGCGGGGCGGGGCGGGGCGGGGCGGGGCGGGGCGGGGCGGTTCCTGCCAATCACCACGCAGCTGACAGCGCGCGGGACGCAATAAGGCCATAGCGGCGGGTCTTCATGACCGCAATAACAGCCGCCTCGTATTTGTACGGCGCGCACAACCCGTCCCTGCCCGTCCCCGCCCCGCCCCGCCCCGCCCCGCACGGAGGTGTCGGCTGGCTGTTCCATTGAAAGCCAACGTCATGCGACTCCTTGACCGGGTTGCGTGCATGTGAGCCCCGCAAAGACGCTGCCGCAGCCGACGGGTCGGAAAAGCATTACATCATTTCACGGTAAATGTTTTTGTTTAGCAAAGGCGCGTCGAGCCCGGACCCCTTTCTCCCTGTGTGTCGGGATGCTCGTGTATTTTTCGAGCGGCTCCTTTAAACGACTTTCATGGAAAGATGTGCATAGAAAACGTCTGTTCTTCGCTGAAATTGTTGTCTTGGTTCGAATATCCACCGAGGGGGACGCAACTCAACCAAAGTGTATTTACATATTTGCTTGATTGCGGTGGATTGCGCAGCTCAAGATTTTAATTATTAATTCATTATTGTTTAAGCTTTTTCGGCTGCATGCGTCAAATATATGCAGCGCAATCAGGTGTTTTGTCTTCAAATAGGCACATTTTCTTAGCTTGATTGCAAAGATTGCACCGATTGTACACATTATTTATTGCATATAAGTCACGGCCTCCTCGATCTCAACCAAATATTAACAAACCCCGTGGTTTTTCTCCACCGTTTTCTTCGGTGAAGGGGGCCTTTAATGCAGGTGCAATCTCACTCACTGTAATTTCATCAAGGAAAATAAACTATCTTAAAATTTTAGCATTTCATCCGTTAAATCTGACAGGCGCGAAGATTGACAGTGTAGGCGAACCCACCCGCACGCTTCGGATTTTTAGAATTTTTACAGTCGCACGTGATACAGTTTTAGAACCGACGCGCAGACGATGCGACGTCCGCGATGACGGTCTGGATGAGAACACTCATCAATCTGTCCCACCCTCCTCGCCGGGGCCCGCCGGGGCCCGCCCCGCGCTGCCGGCCCGCTCTCTCCCGCACTCTCGGCGGCTGTGTTTTGGTTCGAAAGGATAAAAAGTAGGTCATTTCTCTGAAACAACAAGTAGTGCGCGACCAATTTTCACGCGGTGCGCGCTCACGAGAGGTAGAGGGGAGGGGGAGGGGGTGTCAGGAGGGGAGGGTGCACCCCGGGCGGGGCGGGGCGGGGCGGGGCGGGGCGGGCCGTCGGGGGTGGAGGCGAGTGGGAGCTTTGACGCGCCTGACGCGCTGCTGCTTGCGTCCCATCACCCTGACTGCCTTGACAGAAGGGAAAGTAGACGGAGATGCCCGGCCCGGCCCGGCGCTGCGCAGCCTCCGCCTCTCCCCTCTGCTCCGCTTTCTCTCGCGCGCTTCCGCCTGCCGCCGTCCATAACCGCGCCAGGCTAGGCCCGGCTTGCCCGCCCGGCGCCCGGCCCGCCCGGCGCCCGGCCCGGGGGAGGATAAGGCGCGAGCTTAAGACCGTCCGACTGTGAAAAAGGCTTCCGAGCCGAGATCTGTTCTCTCTGACGGTGACGCGAGCCGACACGCGCGTTGGTGCCGCGGGCCGGTGCGGGCCGAGGCGCTCGCATTTTGTTTGAGTAAACCGAGCGGCGCAGGGAGAGAGGGGAAGGGATGGAGAGAAGAGGGGGGGAGGGGGGCTGCCGAGGATTCAACTTACACGGAAGCGTCTTGGGCGCACTCAGTGCGCAAATGCACGACAGCTCGCTCGGCGCGCGCGTCTGCGTTTATGTGCGCGTATGCGTGTGTGTGCGTGTGTCTATTCGTGACCCGCGCAACACATAAGACGTCCGCCCTGCCCTGTCCCGGCGGCAGCGCCTCCACCCTGTCAGTCTTAGGGACAGTCTCGCGAGGAAAGTAGGGGAGAGGTACCGTAACCCACATGGGGGACTGTTATCTGCACAGTATGCGAGCGTGGAGAGGGGAAAAGTGAAGGTGTGCCACGTCAGGACGGATAGGATAATTCCCCCCGCTCGTGATCGAAAACTGTGCAAGCTAAAGTGATCGCTTTGGGCTCCCTTCATTATATAAGTAAACCTTCATATCCATTTTCTAAGTCTTTCCCAAAAGTGTTCTTTGGGTGTCTGACTGAAATCGCCTCATAATTCGGGAGTCATAGGCAACTCAAGTCACTCCCGTGGCGGGCACCCCATATTTACAGAGTGCACAGCAGTCGCGTCGAAAGGGAAACAACTCCTAATTTTAGTGTACAAATTTTGTGAGTTTTCGAGAATTTTTTTGATTTTTTATTGATTTTTTTTCATGAATATTATCTTATTTTTTGAATATTTGTAAATTTTTCTGTATTTTGAGGTGTACCCAAATTTCAGAATTTTCCCCCCTCGACTCGGGTCGACGGAGGTCTGCGCACTCGGTACCCCCGCCCCGCCCCGCCCCGTTGTGGCCCATCCTGCCCCATCACGGACCACCCCGCACCGCACCGCCCCCCCTCCCCCCTCGGACGGTACGGCCGCTTGTACCGTGTCAATCAAGCTCAGACGTACTGCTGGCCTGGTTTCTGCTCGCAACAAGTAATAGTGTGTACCCACCTCATACCCCGCACCGCTCCACCCGGCCAAGCCCTACCCCGCCCCGGCTTAGTGGGTAAACTCGGTCGATGGCTCCGCCAATTACACGGCTCCACCTACCAACACCAACCTTGACACGGCGGCGAGGCGCAGGGCCGGGGCCGGGGCCGGGGCCGGGGCCGGGGAGCGGCGGGTTTATGAAGAACCCTTAACGCCCACCCGGCCTAGCCGGCGCGGGTGCGGGTACCGCGGCGTTAAACGGCTGGGACGCACCGCGCACCGCGCACCGCGCACCGCGCACCGCGCACCGCGCACCGCGCGCCAAGGAATAAAGTCGACTGTGGATTATGGGGGGATAAACAAAAATAAAATAGTTCAAATATTTGAAGCGTAGAAAGGCGGTACAAGTTTGGTGATTGCCGCGCGGTCGCACGCGGTCCTATGAGGTCCTCTGAGGGATCTTTTCTCTAGGACGTGACAATCATCATTACCCGCTCAGAATGTACTTGTTGGATGAGCTGGTCTTCTGCTTAGTCCCTGAGAAATATGTTACATTTCATAAATGCTGGAGGACGTTCTAGTCGCGAAGTGCAAAACTATGGTGATTATACACCAATCAGACACTCTCTAGACGCTTATGCTGCAGAGTAGCCGGTGCTGCAGGCTCCAGGAGTTCGGTCTATATTAGCTAGCACGCTCTTGGAGATCGAAGCGAATAGGGTCAGCGACCGGGCACGCCCGGAGATAGGACTTTGCTCGTTGGGCGCGTCGCCATGCTTTGTTGACTGAGGACGTTTAGGGCGGGGCGCGGTGGGCGGGGAGGGGCGGAGTGGGGCGGGGCGGGGTGGGGCTCGTCCCCGAGGCAGAATCACACATTACCGCCCGTCCAACTTTACTGTCACTACTTTACTGCGTGTGGATGTGGGTCAGCGCGGTCGCTCATTACGTCAGCCAGCAGCAGCCGATAGCAGCTCTGGCCGGGCCGAGAGGACTAGAGTATGGAGTATAAGTTTACCACCGCGGGGGAGGTGGCTGTTTGTCACAGGCAGGCGAACCCGTCGTGCGCTCTGAGGAGAGTATTACATTCCTCCCGGTAAGAAACACTCGAAAACGTCCCGCCCGGCCCGCGTATTGATCCGGTAGTTGTCATGTACGATCCCTAAGACCTCGGGTAATCGTAAACCCTTTGAGCTCATGCGCCGCCGTGAGCCATGAGGACTCGCGCTATCCCCCATGAAAAGCCCTTAGCGCGCTCTGCTCTCAGGGCGGACCCTTCGGCACTTCGGCTCTTACCCTCCGAACTGCTCGCTAGTCTCGAGAAGGTCGAACTTCACGGCCGCACGCGCTCTGTGAGGGCGGCGGCGGCGGTGGAAGGGGGGGGGGGGGGGGGGGCGAGGACACGGCCGCGTGGCGTGTGCCGCGGTCATCGCATCGGCCGGGCGGGCGGGCGACCGCCGTTGCCCTACAGGGGATGATGATACAACTTTGCCAATTAGACAGTTGATTCGGCGCGGAGAACAACTTTCTTTCTCCTCTGGCGTTGCAGAATGATGACGGCAGACTCGCCACGCGCCGCCCCTGCGCTTTGCTGCGCCTACGACTTTCCTCCTCCTCCTCCTCGTCATCCCCGCCGTCCTCCTGATGCCCGCTCTCCTGCCGCCGCCGCCGCCGCCGCCGCCGCCGCCGCCGCCGCCGCAGCCTGCTCAACTTGGAATGAGATTTCTTTGCAATCATCTTTGTGTTTTGTCCCCCTGGCTTCCTAGTTACACTGCAATTACGCCTCTCCCGGCTCGCCCCGCCCCGCCCCGCCCCGCCCCGCCCCGCCACGCCCCGCCCCGCTTCGCCACGCCCCGCCCCCTTATCCTGCTACGCCCGCCGGCGGCCCGGGCGGCACTGACTCCTCAATCTTCGCTGGGCCTCTCCTCTCTCAGGTCATTAACGCTACTCTTACGAGCTCCGCAAAGTTCATCCACACACACACACACACACACACACACACACACACACACACACACACACACACACACGCACACACACACTTAAACTCACATACACACACGCACCCAGCTGCCGCGTAATTTGACCTTTCTCGCGTAACTGTATTACTTTTTCTGGATGTTATTATCTCCATCAACGTTGAATCTAAATTATGGGGATGGCGCGGGTGGAGATGGCGCGCTGTGGCGCTGCGCGGCGCGGAGCGGCCTAAGCGCAGACACTCCCCGTCCCATCAGTCTTTATTATTTTGCCGAACGGCGTTGTTTCCCCGGCTGCATGTCTCTCGCACCACAACGGCCCGGCCAGCAGCCAGCCGCACCCCCTCTCGCCTCGCCTTTACTCTCCTTGCCCCGCCCCCAAGTGGGACCCCGCCCCGCCCAGGCCAGCCACGCTCACAATACAGCCGGCTGCCCCGCGAGCGGCGCGACAGGGCGGGGCGGGGCGGGGCGGGACGGGGCGTTGGCGAAGTGGGTTGTGGCGGGGCGGGGCGGGGCGGGTCCAACGGCCTCGGCGCGTCTCCATCTCGCTCCCTCTCCCGCACCGCATACGGCTCTGTCTCACCGCTCACGTGGTCCACCGCG
Organism: Frankliniella fusca; assembly: GCA_029379305.1. Taxonomy (NCBI): domain Eukaryota; kingdom Metazoa; phylum Arthropoda; class Insecta; order Thysanoptera; family Thripidae; genus Frankliniella; species Frankliniella fusca. The sequence continues at coordinate 160,093 of JAHWGI010001300.1, read as the reverse complement.
TGGTTCTGACAGAGACAGACGTACACCTCAATAACCTCCTCCTGCTGCCCCTGCGCGCTTCGTGGTCGGACCTGGAGGCTACGGCGCACAGGTTGTTGGAGAGGGACCTGGGTGGAAAAAGCGAGGGGTAGTAGGGGTGAAAAGTCTTTTCGAAGAGCCATACATCATCATTACCTTGGACATGGAGGTGTCAGTTGTGTGGAAGGAGACAGTTTGTTTGTGGGACCCGCGCCCCGCCCCGCCACGCGCCCGGCCCGTCCCGGCCAGGCATTCGGGGCCGCGACACACCGCGCTCCGCGGGGCAGGGTGGGGCGGGGTAGCGGGTCGGTACTCGTGCACGCGGATGTCGCGGTGAAAGGCGCGGGACCAATACGGCACTTTATGCGAATACCTTAGGATGCAGTGACCTCGCGGTGTGACGCTTGCATTTCTCGACAACTCGCCCCGTCCTGCACTAGGGGAGCCGCGTGGCCGAGGTCGAAATAACTTCGAATTTTGGTGTCCAAATTTTGTGCATTTTTTAAAATTTTTAAGAGTTTTCCTTTATTTCTCTGTTTGTTTTTTTCTATTTTTTTCTGAGTTTCTCTTATTGTTTTCAATTTTTGTTAATTACGGAGTGTACAAAAAATTCAGAGTTATTTCCCCCTCGCGTGGCGCGCTGTGCGCTCATCTCATTCCGGTGAGCTTGCCTTTTCGTCTCTCTCTCTCTCTCTCTCTCTCTCTCTCTCTCTCTCTCTCTCTCTCTCTCTCTCTCTCTCTCTCTCTCTCTCTCTCTCTCTCTCTCTCTCTCTCTCTCTCCCCCCCCCCTCTCTCTCCCCTTCCTTTATGCGAATGGAAGTAAGAATGGGAGTGATAATCCCGAGGAGCTGTATATAGCCTGCAGAGCGCGTGGCGCGGGAGTCAGCGATTGAAAGAGCAAGGGGGCTTCTCTGTGTCGAAAAATATCACTTTTGCAAAGAGTGAAATAGAGTGATGGGAGAGTCCCGGGTTGGGCCGGGCCGGGGCGCTGCTCCAGGCCGCATAGCATAGCGCCTGCTGGTTGAATGTGATGGTGAAGGTAGAGGGAAACTAGGGCGCTGCGCTCCCTTTTTGTAAAGGGAGAAAGAGAGAGGAAGAGAGAGAGAGTAACGGGGAGAGAGGATGAGTTGGGGTGGGGGGAGCAAGGGGTAAGGGGGAGAAGCTGCTCCCGCCGCCCTGACGAGCCCGTAACGACTGCCTGGGAGAGATTGTCTCCCAAAACGATACCCTTCAAATAAAATGAGAAAGGGAAAAAAAAGGAGAAAGGCCGCGTGAAGAGGCTGACGACACGTTAGGTTTAATGCAGAGAGCTGCTCGGCTTTGAGGGAAACCCCCTGAGGGTAGTCACTGCTTTGCGCCGCGCCGCCGCGCCGCTCAGGCGTATACCACGAGTGCGTGGCGCGGAGCGAGTAGCAGAATGTCCTCGAATCGGGAGCACGCACCACTTTGAGCGATGGGGCTGCTGCTGCTCTTTGCGAGATCCGGCGCGTCGCGGCGGAGACAGCGGCGGCGGCCCGAGACCGAAACAGCTGCTGTGCGACGCCACGCAGGGTAGCTGGAGCAGGGCTGTTTCCCTAATCTGCTTCTCCGAGACTTTGGAGTATGAGCGGAGATCGACCTGATGGCCTAGCGGCCCGGGCGGGGCCCGGGCGGCCTCATCCAGCCCCAGCGGCTGGTGCTGCTCATTGACAGGCCGAGCCTGGCCCAGCACGGCCCCAGCCCGCCTCCCCTCGTCCTCTAATGCTCAGGTCCTCGCCATGCCCCCCTCTCCGGTTTGGCGACTTCATGCTCTGGAGTGGCAAGCTGTTTTGACAGTCAGAAGACACCCTTGAGGAGGCTTCTGGCTGGGCTTGGACCTCCTCCTGCCGCCCCGCGCCCCGCCCCCGCGGCCCGCACGCACCCCCCGGTATACCCTCCTTCATCCGCCTTATCAGCCGCTCGCAGCAACTCCGCACATGCGCTCCTCCTCTTCTTTTCATTGATTTTTTCGTTCTTCTTTCTTCTTCTTCTTCGTCTTCTTCTTCTTCTCCTCCTTCTCCTCATCCTGCTTCTTCTTCTTTCCCTCTTCTGCTGTTTTCTTCTTTGCTTAAACACAGTCCGAGGTGCAGCAGACAGGCGGCCAGCAGCCCTAGCTTATGCCGCTTGTCGGTAATTGACTGCGAAGGTAACTCTATACAAACGGCAAACGCAAACACACTGACGCGCTCACATTTTAGCGTGTGCTTGCGCCTCAGTGGGGCTGGTACGGAGTGAGAAAGAGCGAACAAGAGAGAGAGAAAGAGAGCACCTTAAAAAAAGGAAGCGAAATAAGGAGAAAATTCAAAAGGAAAAATAAACACGCGGATGGTGGCCGGGTGGTGCTGCGTCTGCTGGCCTACAGTCATTAGCGCGGGGCCAGGCAGGCCGGTCTGGCGCGGCCGCCAGCGGTGCGAGGGAGACAGCCGCAAGTCTCAGCGGGACTGAGTCGGGTCGGAGAGAGACGGATGCGAGATGGAGAGTCACTCTCCGTCGCTCTCACGCTACTCCGGCTGCTGGTCCGGCAGGCGTTGCGCCGCTCCGCGCGCTGTCCGCTGTACTGTGGCGGGGCTTGGAAGGCCAGCGGGTATGACTCTGAACAGCTTATATTAGTAGAGTCCTCCCTCTCTCTCTCTCTTGCTCCTCATGGCCTCTGCCCTTGAGTCCGACGAGGATAGAGGGACGAAACAGGGCCGCCCTGCTGCGAACTCGTCCTACAGGCCCGGAGAGTTAGTTTGGCAATCAGGCCGGTCTGGGCCGTGTCGCGCGGCGAGTAGCGTTTGGCGGGACTCCAGGCACAGGCCGCCCTGCTCGGCTCGACTCGGCTCGGCTCGGCAGGTCGCCCCGGCCAGGCCGACCCACCATTTAAAAGCGCGCACATTATTTCATATTGCGGATGAACCTCGTTAGAGCAGCGCAGTGTTCCGTGAAATTGCCCACCCCGTGCGCCTGCTACTGGTCTGACCGCCTGTCTGTACAGCTCTTCGACTGGCTGCTTGTTTGAGCGTGCAGAAGGGGGGGGGGATGGGTTAGAGAGATCGCGTCAGTTTCCAAAAGAGAAAAGGGGGTCTGGGGTCCGCGTTTCTGCGAATTCGGCTGAATTGTTGTCCAAGTTATCGAACTAATTAATATTCTCTGCGGAGGACCGCCGCGGCGGAGGCGGGGGCGGCGCGGGGCGGCGCGGGGGTGTCGTCAGCCTGCTGGACCCGCATCAGCTGCATCTCCAGGGTGATTCCGCTCAGTGATTTCGTGTCTCTGTCCTCGTCGCACTGATGTGGCTCGGCCTTAAGGAGCGAGCGAGAGGACACTTAAACGCTTTTCCGAATCACCCCGCTCATCCGGCCTCAACACTTGAAAATGAAACGGGGAGAATCGGCGTTGGCGTGGCGACGGCGGCCCTGCGGCCTAACATCAGGGAGGCGGGGAGGACAGTGAACGGTTGAGGGTGAGAGTTTTTCGAGGGGGAAACAGCTCAGAAATCTTTGTTCACCTCGTAATTTAGAAAAACTCAGAAAAAATCAGGAAAATCCACGAAAATTGCGAGGAAAAATTCTAGCAAAAAGTCGCAAAAATTCTCAAAGTTTGTACACCAAAATTCATAATTGTTTCGCCGTTCGCCCCTCTGAGTTTTTGAGGGCGCAAGGGGGTGGGGGTAGGGGGTAGGAGGTGGTGGTGAGTGGTGACAGGGAGCACGGACTGCGGGGATTTACCGTATAAGCGGCTACGCAGGGCGGGTGGCCTGGCGGAGCCAGAAAGCCAGAAGTGGCGATGATTGAAAGGGGGCTCAGCCCGCAGCCCGCCACTCGTCGGCCCGCTTTATTTGATGTCAAAATACGACTAATGGGGCGTATTTTTGGTAACAAGGGAGGAACTTTGCCAAAATATAAAAAAAATGTAAAAAAAATCCTGCCATATTTTTCATATAAATAGGGACTTTTCTCTCTTTTTTCCATTTTTTGTTTAACGAATATTATCACTATATGCATTCCCGACTGGCACCGCTCAAGCGCACTCATCGTCTTACCTTGAGACAAGCTGTCTCGAGAGCTGTTGTACAAAAAGATAGCTCTACTTCAATATGTATAAACTATGTTCTGAGAAAAAAGTGGGAACAGCGAGAAGAGGAAAAAAGCGGATCACGGCACAGGTGTCAATACTCGTTATTTTCAACACGTAGTAGGAGTGGAGGCGTTGTGAAGCACGAGTAAAGAAAAAGAAGGGGCGTCATTTCTGCGACATCAAACGATGTGACAACACGAGTGTGGCCTACTCCTCCTTAGAGGCGCCCGGGCCGGGCCTATCGCCCCCAGGGGAACTGAGTGACTAGCGGAGGCGGGGGCGGGAGCGGGGGCAGAGCCGGGGGCGGACGGTTCATTGACTCGCAGGAAAGAGCACAAGGCTCGCTGGCCTAGCTTCCCTCGCTCCGCCCCGCCCCGCCCCGCCCCGCCCCGCCCCGCCCTCGCTCACACCGTCCGGCGTCATAAAGAGAAACCTCTATAGGCTAGGCCACGAGGCCGGGCCGGGCCGGGCCGGGGCCGGGCCGGGGCCGGGGCCGGGCTGTGTGCCGCAGGGCACGGCGGCAAGGGCCAGACGCGCCACCCTGCTCCTGCCGCCTCTCGAAGAGATCATGAGAGCGGTACAGAATGGCGCAGTTAAAGGCCGCCCATCTTCGCCTCGCCTCCCTCCCCCGCGAGTTTGGTTCGCGAATGGGGAGTCGAACCCGGGACCCGGGGAGGTAAACGAGGCCGCGCTCCGCTCGGCTCCGCGTTGTGAGCCTGCGGCCCTGCCGGTCACGTGGTGTCTGCTGCACAACAAAGCGCTCCCTGCCTTACCCTGCGGTGCTTCGGCCCGGTTCGGGCCGGGCCGGGCTCACCTTTGTGCTCCAAACTTTCCGCGGTGCTCTCGCGGTGTGGCGGGGTGAAGACGGAAAGGGGGCAGGGGTGGAGATTAATTGGGGATTGGTATCGAACATTCCGGTCCGGGGCGCGTGAGACTGAGACCTGTACAGTGCGCGGTGGGGCGGTGCGCGGCGGGCGGGACTGGATGGAAGTGAAGTTGTTCGGAGCGCGTCGTCGTCGGTTCAGTTTGAGTCAGTGAGAGAGAAAGAGAGAGACGCAGGGCCAGGCCCGTGTTGCAAGCCATAGAATCTCTCTCTCTCTCTCTCTCTGTTTCTCTCTCTCTCTCTCTCTCTCTCTCTCTCTCTCTCTCTCTCTCTCTCTCTCTCTCTCTCTCTCGTCCACCGACGCCCTCTTTCTCTCATACTTTCTCTTTCTCTCCTTTCGTTACCGCGCCGGCCCTTATTCGTTTTGGACAACTTTTCCTGACAAAGGAACTGACTATCACGGATCGTCATGACCACGACTGACCCCTTTTTCTTATCTTTCTCTCTCTCCCTCGCTTACAGCACTGCACTCTCTCTCTCTGTCAACTCTTCTCTTTCCTGCTCTTCTTCCCTATCTCTCTCTCTCTCTCTCTCTCTCTCTCTCTCTCTCTCTCTCTCTCTCTCTCTCTCTCTCTCTCTCGCACGCACGCACGCACGTTCGCGCGAGCACTCTCACACAAGCGAGGCCGCACCAGGGCCGACGTTACTAAGAAGTTTGTTGCGTAGCACGGTATCAGACCCGCCTCCCGGATCGGCCCCGGCCCGGCCCGGCCCACTCCCCGGCCAGGAGGCCAGGTCGGCCAACTTCTCGACAACTCTACCGGGAATTCACCCCGCTCCCGCCGGCTCCCGCTCCCCAACGAGCGCTTACCGCCGCTCGCCTCCGACAATAAAGAGCGGCCCTCGCTTGGCCCGGCTGGCGCCGCCCCGCCAGGTCGCATGATGCTGATGCTGTCCGGATGCAGTGCGGAGGCATCCCTGCCCAGACCAGACCAGCCCGCCCGGGCCCGCCCCGCGACAGGCTACACGATGTCAGGGCTTAAAGTTGTCGCCGTCTCTCTAGATTTCGCTCTCAAGCTCCTCCCCGTTCGCACTCAACTCGCCTAGCGGAGCGTGCGTGCGTGTGCTGTGTGTGTGTGTGTGTGTGAGTGTCATGTATGTCTCTGAGTCTGTCCGTGTCTGTCTCTTCGCATCAGGCTAATCAGCGCACGGATCCGCTGCAGCAGCATCACTCGTCTGCGCCGCCGCTCACACCCTCCCTGCGCCGGTGCATCGCCCGCCCGTACACTGACCCGTCTCGGCTCGGCTCGGCATGGCATGGCTCGGCTCAGCTCGGCGCAGCTCGACTCGGATTGGCGGGACCCCGACCCGAGAGGTGAAGCGCAGCAGCAGTAGAATCTGCGCGCCGCAGATTTTTTTTTTCCCGATACGCACGACACCCCATGGCGTCGGGGGTGGGGCTCAGCCTCGGGACCACGGCCAGGTCTGCGAATAAGAGTTGACATTGACGGGGCAGGGCGGGGCGGGGCGGGGCGGGGCGGGGCGGGGGGGGCGGGGCGGGGCGGGGCGGGGCGGGGCGGGGCGGGGCGGGGCGGGGCGGGGGCGGGGCGGGGCGGGGCGGGGCGGGGCGGGGCGGGGCGGGGCGGGGCGGGGCGGGGCGGGGCGGGGCGGGGCGGGGTCGGGCGGCTCGCTCGGGCGCGTCCTGCCCGCCCGTCCTGCCCGGGCCTCTCCTTGAGATGTTGAACACTTGTCCTCGTCGCACCAGGGGGCTAACGCGTCTTCGAGATTCAATAATTCTTTTTTGCGCTGGTCGCCAGCGGCCGAGTTGTCCCCCGCCGGGACACATCACGCCGCCGGGACACCAGGCGAGGCGCTCAGATCCATCCTCGCTGCTGCTCTCCGCAGTGCTGCCCGGCACGGCCCGGTCCGGTCAGGGAGGCGCGGGGCGCATTACTCGCCTACTGTGTATAGTTCTTTTTGTATGGCCCGTTCAGGCGCGGGGACCGCTTTATTCTCAAAAGGCAGCGCATTGTGAGTGACGTCAGAACGCGACAGATGAATGATGCCCCCAGCTTTTGGAAACTCCAGGCTCGTCCAACTTTTCTCGCTCTTTCTCATACTTAAAGGTATAGGAGGAGAAGCAAAAGAAAACCTGAAATTGCTGTACAGCAGGGTGACTTGAGACAATCGCCTCGCTGTAAATGCGGGTGATTGAGGCCCGGTTAACCTACGACAGGTCCGCTGCGTCAGGTCTGCGCCGGGCTGGCTCCGCTGGGGAGAGCTTGGCGCAACGCCACGCCGCTCCCCGCTGTGCAGACCTCCCGTATCCCCCTCTCCTTCCACGAGAAGGATGAAAACTTCAGCAGCGCGCTGGAGCTTCCAGACCCAAAAGTTACAAAATCCACGACATTTTGAAAGCCTTTCGGGAGCGGCTGAGTGCCAGTGTTTGACAATCACTGTGAAAAACATCCTTGTAGATGTACGAAATTTGTAAATTACGATATACGAAAAATGTTGTAAATTTTACTCGTAACTGAAAGTTGATGCGTAGTGTTTGTAATTTTACGAATTGTAATTGTAATTTTACAACTAAACTTCGTGGAAAGTTTTTCTATAAACCCCCACAACTATTTTTCATAACGATTGAGCACCTCGTTAGCAAAGCCTGTGAAATGTGTGAGTTACTCCCGATATTCCTTGGGTTGTTGTGCTTATTGAGGGAGGCTCGGCCCCAAGGCAGCGCTGCGGGGTGGGGCGCTGCGGGCCTCAGCCAGCTCGGTTTCTCGGTGGCGCGTGGCTCAGTGGCTCAGCCGGCGGCGGCGGGGAGCGGACCGCCTGCTGGGTAGGCAACGCGAGCGCACAAGTGTCTCATCATTGCCTACCTACCAGGCGAGCTGGAGTCGCGGCCGCGGCAGGAGGAAAGCGAGAGAGCAGAGTAGAGTACAGGGCAGAGACGGTCCTAAACCCTCAACATGAAAGCCTCTCGAAACCGAGGGGGAAACAACTCTGAAATTTTTGTGCACCTCGTAATTCAGGAAAATTTAGAGAAATTCAGAAAAAAATCTGAAAAAATTTAGAGTTTAGAGAAAAGCACTAACTTTCATAAATTCCCCGAAAATTTCAGAAAAATTAGAGGAAAATTCGTAACAAGATGAAAAGAAATACTCAAATATTCCGTGGATTTTACGAGCCGTCCCCAATGTATGTGACACAATGAACATTATGTAAGAGCTCAGTCATTTAAAAAAAATCTTCTACATGGTTTTTCTTCACTTTCTCCCATGGAAGCTGAAAAAAACTTCATTTAAAAAGTTATGATTGGGTGTAACTTTAACAGAAAATAATACATTCATGATAATAGTTTTGACAATGAAAGATGTCCAACACCTATGTATTTTTGAGTACAATGCTCGTTCCCTACACTAGGAAGGAAAAGTGATCGTGTAAAGAAGGAGTAAAAATTCAATCAAAAATCACGAAAATTCACAAATATTCACAAAATTAGTACACCAAAATTCAGAGTTGTTTCACCCTCGCTCGCACGCTCTATACGAAATATGTTTCTTTTCTTGGGGACATCGTTCTTATCGATTTCATTTTTTGGGGGTACTTGCGTATTACTAGTGTAATAAGTTTTTGTAACAAAATCAACCGCGACGCGAGGCGGTTTTATAATCCTTGACTGCAATTACTTGAACTTTCCGCGCAACTAGAAAGGAAACATACATACATAATGCGGACTCTGGACTGCGAACTTATGGCTTCCGCACGTTTCAATCCCTCAGGAGCCCCGCGCCTCAGTTTCCCCCCCCCCTCCCCCCCTTCCCTACTGGCAAGACTCGCGCGGCTCCGCCGCAGATTGTCGTAGACAAACTTTCTGAGCTGAAGCCAGCCGCGGCGGCCGCTGGTCGCGTATACCGCCGCAGCCTGGCTCAGCCCAGCAGCCACAGAAAGCACACCGCGTGCAGCAACCGTAAGCAACCACCCCTCCCCGCTGCCCCTCCCACTCCCGGCTCCTCGGCCCCGCCGCGGCCTCCCTGCCGACTTATTCCGAAGAGCGCTCTCCTCGCACTGTCTCTCTCGCACCTGTACGGTGAAGCCCATGGGTGCGAGAGAGACAGGGCGCGAGGAAAGCGCTCTTCGGAAGAAGTCGGCTGGCCTCCTGAAGCATGCACAACATCAAAGAGACGCCCCCTTCCCAGAGCCCGGGTGGGGCCGGGTGGGCCCAGAGAGTGGCCCAGGCTCACATGAGTTCATAACGGGCTGGCCGACTGGCAGCGGCGGCAGCGGGTCAAACACTGGAGGCGCGGCGGACGCAGAGCAGGCCGGGTGGCAAACAAGCGCAGCGCTGGCTCGGCTCGGCTCGCGGGGGCGTTGGCCGCTCAGCTTTACACTGCAGCCGATGCACCCTGCCTGCTGCTGCAAGCATCCGCTAGCACTGCGGCTTTCTTTCGACAACCATCCCTCTTCCTTTCCCTCGCTCACTCACTCTCTCGCTCGTCGTTCTCTTTCTCTATCTCACTCTCGTTCGCTTCTCTCGCGCACTTGCGGTGCGTGCGCTCGTGCCAACATATACGCATTCGCAGCCTCTTCCGAGTCATAACAGCGCGCCTCGCTCAGCACCGTGCCTTCTGGTTAAAGTTGGCAACACTGAAAGGATTAGCTGGCGCGGCGGCGTGGCGGAGGGTGGCGTATGTAATGACGGGCCGGGTGTTAACGCCGTGTTAGCGCCGCCGGCTCGCGCACCACCCCCGGAGAATTATCGGCGTGATTCAAAGAGACACAGCAGCACCAGCAGCAGCATCAGCAGCAGCAGCAGTGCCGACAGACGCGTACCACAGCACCCGCCCGCGGCTCACGTAACGCTCGCGCAGCACTCCATACCGTGACCAACCGTGACACTGAAGCAGTGTGACGGCGAGCGTGAGCGTGTCGTGTCTCACGAGCTGCACTCCCCCATGCAGCGCGGGGCGGAGCCCGCCAAAGTTGACGCGCGGGTGCAAGGAACATTTCTCTTTCTCCGTCCTCACCCTGCGCCGCCCTGCGCCGGTGCCATCATGGCGCTCTCAGGTGCGCTGTGCTGCGTGGCTCCTGAGGGGTCGGAGTTCAGTGTCCTCGCCACGCCACGCCCAGCCCCACCCCACCACGCCCCGCCACGCCCCACCCCACCACGCCCCGCCACGCCTCGCCGGGCGGGGAGGCTCATCGGGGGTCGCATTTCCGTCCCACCGCGCGCTCTTATGTTGTTGAGTTCGGTTGGGAACCGCAATAGGAGGGGGGGGGGGGCAATCCGGGCCGATAATTGTGTCACGGAGACCCGTGGGAGCGGATCTTGGAGTTATACATCCCCGCCCCGACGCCGCAGCTACACGCTACACGTCCATCGGGCGCCCCCGGCCGGCGCGCCCCATTCACAATCAGGGACGCTCCTTGTAATCGTGCCAGCGCGCGCCACGCTGCCCGGCCCGACCCGCGACCCGACCGCGGCCAGGGGGACGGAAGGGAAGCCACCGCTCTAGTCGTGGGATTTCTCACGGATGCTGCCCTGCCCTGGGAGTTCCCCGCGACGCCTCAGCTGCCGGCCGGCCGAGCCGCCTGGGTGTCGCGGGACCGGGACGCACGGCGCGCCCACTCCCAGCCCTCTCGCAGTCCCCGCTAACTTGTATTGCTCTTTTTTGTTCGAACACAACCGCACCCTGCTTCACGACTGATGAGTCCCTCCGTCATCTGACAGTTGCCATCCACCCTCCCCCTCTCGCCCTTTTTCCCTCCATCCGGCCCGCTGCACCATCAGTTGTGTCGTCTCTTTTCACTCTTTTAATGCTACCAAAGAGACAGGTGAGTGTAATGTTGCGCAACCCGCGAGCAATGCCGCAGTAGGACAGGAGGAGAAATATAGTTCCGGAAAAGGGAAATGAAAATATTTTAGGGACGTAGCTCTTAATATTAATTGCCTTTTCGCGGGAGACAAGGGAGAAAACTCAGTGAATTCGTCTTGTTCTTTCACAGCAGTTTCATCCGTTTTTCTTTGCCAAAGCTCATCGCGTCCTTCCATTTCTCCATATTAATGGCATCCCCTGCTCCCCCTCCCCTCCCCCCTCCCTCGCTCACCTGTCGGGTGGGCCGCTGCTGGGCCGCGCCGCTGTGCGACGGCTCTTGCGCGCTCCAGCTCCGCAGATCTCGACTCCCGTTTGAATTCATTACATCATTTTTCGCTCGCGGGGACCCCCGATTCCCAATCAGAACCACGCCCCCCCCCTCTCTCTCTCTCTCTCTCTCTCTCTCTCTCTCTCTCTCTCTCTCTCTCTCTCTCTCTCTCTCTCTCTCTCTCTCTCTCTCTCTCTCTCTCTCTCTCTCTCTCTCTCTCTCTCCCTCTCCGACTCGCCGACCCGGCTCACCGATGTACTGCGCCAGCAAGCGCTTTTCGTCAGTTTTTTCCCCTCATTTTCTTACGCTTGGAAAAGCCTTTTTTCTTGTTTATCATCCCGAACCTCTCTGCCCCAGGCGCGGCTGAAACACGAGGAGAGAGAAGCCCACGGGGCTCGTGTCCGCGCCGCACCGCGCCGCGCTTGAGCCCCGCCGTGAGTCGTGAAGAGGAGAGGCAGGCTCTCACGCTACTGAGTAATTTGTTATTAATTTTTTTTCATTTTTTAAATTTTAGACTGTCGATTTTTACCACTTGTACCGAGTGGTGGTGTTGTTAAGCCGACCTCCCTGATAATAACCGCAAAATTACATAATTTAGAAGCCATGCAGTGAATTCATTTAAAAGTAATCTAGATACTTGACCCATGAAATATCACGAATCTGCATAAAAATCTCGCCCTTTATAGATTTTAGAAAGTTTATGTTATTTGATATAATAAAAAAATCAAACTGTTCATACCAGTATGTAACGTCTCGTATCAGCACAGTTTTTTTTTTAAAAAATGCTTATGTTTATAAACGAACGGAGGATCAAAATGGACAAAAATGAAATCATGATTTTTGCAATGTATTAGCACTTGATTGGAACCAATCTTGATTTGCGTTTTAGAGCAAAAAGAAGCATTGAATATTTATATCCGATCGTGTCATCTACTTTGGGAGCCATCACCTAAAATAAAGATTCATCTGTCGAGAGGGGAGTGTGAAAGAGAGAGAGAGAGAAAGAGCGGAGGGAGGGAGGGAGGGAGAGGGAGGGAGAGGGAGGGAGAGAGAGAGAGAGAGAGAGAGAGAGAGAGAGAGAGAGAGAGAGAGAGAGAGAGAGAGAGAGGAGAGAGAGAGAGAGAGAGAGAGAGAGAGAGAGAGAGAGAGAGAGAGAGAGAGAGAGGGAGAGAGAGAAAAGGGGAGGGAGTGGGAAAAGGGGAGGGAGTGGGAAAAGGAGGCAGGAGAAGGGTAGGAAGGGGGAGAAAGGGTGGTGGTGGCAATGGTTGGCGGTCGGCGGCTGAGGCAGTAACCGCGTCAGGAATAGCAGCACGGCTGGAGAGGCGGTCGCAACAAAGTCGCGTGCGTTTTAGAGCGCCATGCCACAGCCGGCGCCCCGCGGAGAGCTGAGGCGTGCGTTTGATGTCCGGCCGTTGCATATCCAGTCGAGCTGTGCGGTGTGCGGTGCGTGAGGCGAGGCGAGGCGAGGTGAGGCAGCCCCTCGCGCTGCCCTATGCCCCACCGCACCGCACCAGGCGAGCGAGTGGGCCGGCGAGAGTGGAGCTGGAGTATATAACATATAACGCTGCGCGGTGGGCTAGGCTAGGCCCACCCCCACCCCCACCCGGCCCTGCCGAGCCCTGCCCTGCCGCCGAGAAGTTAAAATATGCAGGCGAGTCGAGCCACCCTTGTAGCTGTGGGCCGCGCGGTATAAGGGCGGGAGAGCGGCAGGGGAAAGTTTACCCACCACATGAACACTCTTGAGCACCGCGGGGTGCATGGGTATTTGGTGTGGAGGAAGCAGCGGCGGCGGTCAGCTCAGCTCAGCCTCAGCAGCCAGCCCTCCTCCCCGCGCCGACAATGCGGCGCCCCGCGGCACCGCGAGTACCAGAAAGGCGATTCCGAGCACCGCTTTGCAGTTTCCTCTCTCTCTTGCTCCCTCTGGCCGAGCCCAATGAGTGCAGCAAGGAAAGAGCGACGACACCAGTAAGCGGAATCACCTTACAGAAGAGCACAAACACCGCCCTCCCTGCTGGCAGCCGTCGTTGACATAATCATCAGAAATTAGGTACAGTAGTAGCCGGCCCGGCCGGTAGTCGGGCGTTCTGGCGGCGCGGCGGCAGACTCCGCTTTTCCACGGAGACGCGTGTACAATGAACCTGCTCTGTTCCTGCCTGCCCCAACCGCTCACCCCCTGTGCGGTCACGCCTTGCCTACTTTCCACTACACTGCGGCGGGGGATCCCCACACAGCAGCGCATCACGTCACGCCCCCGCCCTGGCTGCCGCCCTGGCTGCCCCGGGACCGGGGGGTAGGATACTGCTCCTCCCGCTACAGGTGAAGTGAGTCATTTCTGGGAAGCTTCTCTGTCGCGCCTTTCTCCTGGGCCCCGTTGGCACGCTGCTGCGGCCGCCGGCCGGGGCGGGGGGTGTGGGGGGCAGGCGGGGCGTTGCGGGGGTGGGGGGCGGGGGGTATAGTAGTAGACAGCACAGCGGGGGTATAATCGCCTCTACCCCTCCCCGCGCCCCGCCCGCGCCCCGCCCGCGCCCCGCCCCGCCGCTTAACCCCCCGTCCGCACCAGACAACGACGGCTGCCTTGGACACGAAACGACGGGTAGACGACAGACGTTAGCGCAGCGGGTGCGTGCGGGAGGTGAGGGGCCCTGACGAGCGGCACGGGTGCGAGAGAGACAGCAGACTGGTGGAGCGTGACAGCGGTGTGGCGAAGGAAGACGGGAGCAGCGAGCGTTTTGACGACGGCGGCGGTGGCGATGGCAGCGCGCGCTGCTGCCGACATCGCATGCCGAAAGTCGGTTTCGTCCGCGTTTCGTCTCTCTGTCCTTGTCGCACTCATGGAGGGAATCCATAAGGAGCAAGAGAGAGGACTCTACTAACCGCTTTTCGGAATCAGACGGCTGCGGCGCGACCTCCGTGCCACACCGCTGCTGCGCCGCGGGTTGCGTCGTGCGTCGCGGCGCGTCGCTGGGGACAACGACGACATCGGCGCCCGAGGCTGAGGTTCGGCTCGGCTCGGCTCGGCTCAGCGGATGAGAGAATTTATTTCCTCTTGGTTCGAGCGCGGCCGGCTCCCGGCTCGGCGTTCATTGTGCAGCGAGCGTGACTCGACGCTTTCACCGCGACTTCCTCTTTTCGATCCCGGCGGGCTCGACCCCTCCTGCACCCCTAACCCTGGCCCCTCTCGGCCGCCCGGCCCCGCCCTGCCCGGCCCTGCCCTGCCCTGCCCTGCCCTGCCCTGCCCTCCCTGCCCTGCCCTGCCCTGCCCTGCCCTGCCCTGCCCTGCCCTGCCCTGCCCTGCCCTGCCCTGCCCTGCCCTGCCCTGCCCTGCCCTGCCCTGCCCTGCCCTGCCCTGCCCTGCCCTGCCCTGCCCTGCCCTGCCCTGCCCTGCCCTGCCCTGCCCTGCCCTGCCCTGCCCTGCCCTGCCCTGCCCTGCCGGGCCCGGGCCCGGGCCTTTCTGCACGGTGAGCAGCTCCGCTCATGTCGGATTCTTGTCGAACAAACTCCCGGGGATGACTAATGAGAGAACCTTAACGGCGGGGCTATGGGCGCCGGCCTGGCGCTGGGTGTGGGAGCGTGGGGCCGAGCGGGGGCGGGGGACTGTGGCGTGAGGTAGGACAGGGCGGGGCGCGGGGCGTAGCCGCGGTGTAAGCAAAGTAACCGATAACCTTGTCTCAATCCGTGTTTCGCTCAGGGCGCTCGCTGGAACAGTATCTTCTGCTCCGATAGGGAAGGCCAGGGCGCGGCCGTGCTGTGCTCACCGTGCTCCGAGAGACGAGCGAACGAGGTAACCCGCTCAACACGGCCGTGGTGCGGTGAGGCGGGGCGGGGCGGGGCGGCGGGGTTGTCCCCTGCGCCCGCTGCGCTGCTCTGCCGCCGGGCTTTGCCGTGCGTGTCACAAGAAACTTGTTTCGCGAGAAAAGAAGGGCTGAGGACAGAAATGAATTTATAGAGGCTGAGCGGAGAGGGTCGGCAGGGTACAAGCAGGCCGGCCGGCCTGGGCCCCGCGCCCCGGGGCGCTCTCCCTACGTCAATACGCTACGGAGAACCCGGCTGGCGAGGCGAGCTTGGGGCTCTCTCCCCTCTGCTACATCGTGGTGTCCTCTCTCTCTCTCTCCTTCTCTCTCTCTCTGCTCTCTCTCTCTGCTCTCTCTCTGCTCTCTCTCTGCCCTCTCTCTATGCTCTCTCTCTGCTCTCTCTCTGCTCTCTCTCTCTGCTCTCTCTCTCTGCTCTCTCTCTATGCTCTCTCTCTGCTCTCTCTCTTTCTCTCCCTCCCCCTCCCCGCAGCTCTCTACCCCTCTCGCCCTAGCGATTACTCTTACTTCTCGCCTGCGGTTTTATGAGGAACAACACCCCCCATCTTTGTCTTTTCGCTATCTCTCTCACTCTACCTCTCTCCGAGGGTCGTCTTTTTTTTGTACTTGATGCGAAATAGGGGTGGGGCACTGATCTGTAAGCCCCTAATGGAGCGTGCAGTCGCATTGTTTCAGGTAGATTGGGCGTTGAGAAACAAGTCCACACACACACACACATTCAATATACACACACCACACACACACGGGAGTTTTTCCTTGAACCGGTACAGACTGTCTGCCTTGGCGCCACCACAGTTTGGCAAACGGGAGGAAACGTTGTATACGGAACCACTCCCCTCGCACACGTCGGTCTCTTCTCCCCAGGTAGAAACAACTCCACGCTGTAACTTTTGGCTGTCTGCCCTGGTCGTGCGGCGGTCCTCAGATTTGCTAACGATATGATCTTGTGGGGTGCCGTAGCCACATCGCCACCCTCCTGCTGTTCTCTGCAGCCGCTGCAGCTCTCTCTAGCGCCGGCACGGGCCGGCACCCCCTGAGCGTGCTGACTCGTGTCTGCTCGCCTCCGCACCGCAGTGGGGTAAAGTGCAATTTAAAGTCATGAAGTTTAATACGATGGGGGAGTTACTTCGAAAAATCACTGTACGGCCCCCGAAAAATCATTTAAAAAACAGAAAAAAATCTAAATAAAATCAAGATGAAAAATTTAACAAAAATCCGAAAAATTGACAAAAAAATGATGAAAAAACTGGGGAAAAATTAAATAAGTTAGCAATAGGGTAAAATATATAAAAAAAATTCTAAACAAGACATAAATTTCCATGAATAATTAGAAGAAAAAACAAATAAAGCATCAAAAAAATCATTGTATACACATTTCGTATGAGTGATTTCCCCTCCCCCTCCCCCACCGTACAATAAGCGCCAGTAAGTAAGTGTGTCGAGCGAATCACATCCTAACGAGGGGGAAATAACCTCGGACTCTAGTGTACACCACTAATTCAACAAATTCACTCCGATTCAAACAAATTCAATCCAATTCAACCTAATTCAAATCTAATTTCAATTCAATTCAAGCCAATTCAAGCCAATCCAAACCCAATTCAAGCCAATTCAAACCCAATTCAAGCCAATTCAAACCCAATTCAAGCCAATTCACACACTAATTCAGTCCAATTCACAGCCAATTCAAGCCAATTCACAGCCAATTCAAGCCAATTCACATCCAATTCAAGGCAATTCACATCCAATTCACGAAATGTGTACACCTTATTCAGCGGTTATTTCCCCCTCGCATCCTAAGGACTCCTATTTCTAATTATTTTCTTTTGTTTAGAAGTGACCCGGGTTCGTTTCCACTTGTCCTCGTTCTGGTGTCTCTTATTTCTCCCACTTTCACTTTTCTGCTCTCAAACTCCTCGCGCGAAAGCTCCAACCTCAACACTCGACCCCTCTCCCCCTCCCCTACACCTCCGGATCCCGCCCCGCCATCCCGGCTCGCCCCGTCCTCTCCATTCAAGCTAGCACACTCCTGGCCGGCTGGTAGTTTAACTTTTGCGCTCCCAACTCCAGCAGGGGCGCGTGCTTGGCGGGGCGGGGCGGGGCGGGGCGGGGCGGGGCGGGGCGGGGCGGGGCGGGGCGGGGCGGGGTGTGCTGGGGCTGGTGAAGGCCGCGTAGCGCCTTCTGTTGGGGTGTGGGAAGATTGTTAGTGAGATTCTGGTGGAGTGACAGGCATGCAGATGGGAGGGCCGCCGAGGGGTGGTGCGCCAGGCCTGGGACGCGCTCGGAGATGTAACCGGGGTGCGGCACAAACTCCAGTACAGTCGTGCAGAGGCGGGCGATGAGACGATACAGAAATGTATTAACATTTCGCCGTCGAGGACGTATCTCTATCCCCCGCTGCCCCGCGCCACACACACATACACACAGCGTGACCGCCCCCCCCCCCCCCAACCCCTCACTCCGCGGTGCCCCGCTTTTCCACCTCCCGCCCAGGTGGCCCCAGATTTATAGTGCAGTTGTCTCGGGCCGGCGTTAGATGTCTAAACCACGCGAGCGTCCGCGTAAATTTGCGTGGCGCTGCGCCGCTAGATGGCGTTGATTTACGCCGCGGCCTCGCCTCGCATCGTCTCACCTGGGCCGTGCCGGCCATGCCCCTCCTAACCTGGATCCGGGGGAGATGCGTCTCCACATGGTTCTAGTCTCCACGCGCCCTGCCCAGCGCGGCAATTCTTTCGCAAATTACAGCCTCGCCCGCGCGCTTCCCGTCCCACCTCATGCTTTCATATGAAAGGTAACGGAGCTGCGGGTCGGCCCAAATCCGAGGGGTCGAGCGGGTAGAGGCAGACCCGCATACTGTTACGTGTTCTCTGACCCGCTCAGTATACACTCAGGGGAGGAGGGAGGTATACGAGGAAGCCCCCGCCCCCGCCGCCCCCGCCACGCTGCACACGCACAGTGCCCCTGCGCTGCGGCACGACGATGTCATCCTGGGGCTAGAAGGGGGCGAATGAGGGCGATGCCGTCGTCAGCCGGGGGGGTCCCCGCGGGGCGTCTGCCTTCGCCTCCACCTCCCTCCTCTCCTCTACAGCCTGCCCGGCCCGGCCCGGCCCGGCCGGGAGAGGCACTTCTCCGCCCCGCCTGCCTGCCTGCCGGCCGCCGCCGCGCCGACTGATGCGCGTCACGACACATAATACTGCAGCCAGACCCAGGCCTCTTGCTCGGAACGCCCCGCTCCGCCCCGTCCTGCCCCGCCCCGCCACGCCGTGCTGATGGCGGTGGTGTTCTGCGGCGGCCTGAGGGCCTGCAGGGACCGTCCGCCCCGCCCCGCCCCGCCCCGCCCCGCCCCGCCCCGCCCCGCCCCGCTACGGGTGGCGAGGTGCTACGCGCTGCGTAACGACAGCAGCAGCAGCAGGGCGGCATCAGCGCGTTAAGCGATGTGCGGAAGTGTTCGGCACGGCGTGTATGGCCGATCGTAAACGACTCCGCTGCCGCCGCGGCTACAATCACATCACAAACGCGGCGCGGCGCCTCCAGGAGCAAGAGCAGCCTCGGAGCCGAGGACTGCTAGGACTCCGTGCTCTGCAAGTAGGAGCGGACCGCTCAAAGTGGATTAGTTAATGAGCACGCAGTGCGCAGTGACAGCGGCACCCCACCCCACTCCACCCTGCCCCGCTCTGCCCCACCCCGAGGGGGTAGTCACTTCGGAAAATCACTGGACGCCACCCAAAAAATCATGTAAAACAATAAATAAAAAAATCAAAGATAAAAATTAAAGGAAAAAAAAACATCAAGAATAAGGAAACAGAAAAATCTAAAAGGTCGAGAACAAATTAACAAAAAAAAAAAAACTGAATTACAAGAAAACAAGTCAGAAATAAGGGGAAAAGATCAAATTTTGTCAAAAGTTGACAGAAATTTTCCGTGAAAAATCAAGGCAAAATCAAAACAAAACAATAATCAAAAGTCAAGAAAATTATTGTACACATGTTGAATGAGTGATCTACCCCACCCTGCCGCGCCTCGCCCCGCCTCTCCCCAGCCCAGAGCGGAGCTAGCGGCACGCTTGTTGTTGTTGTCGTCGTGATGGTGCCGAAAGGCTGCGGCTGGGCTGCCGGGCCGGCGCTTGCGTGAGCAGCTGTCCGGGGCCGCGGTGCCCCCCCCCCGCTCCACCCCCTTTGCCGGCCCAACCGCGAGGGATTTGAAATGAGGCGTGGCGGCGCGTGGCGGTGCGCTGCGAATAATAACGCGGCCGGCGACATCCCTCATCTTGAAGCGACTGCAAATAATATAAAAGGCACACTATACGGCGGAGGCCCGGCCGCCGCGCGGGGCGGGGTTGGGGCGGGGCAGAGCGTGGTCTGGGGCTGGCCAAGAGAAATTAGCATTGGCCGAAATATGTGTGTGTGTAAACACAAACACGCGCTGTGCCCCGTGCCCCCAGGGCTGGGCGGGGCGGGAGGGTCGCTCGAGCCTGCTGCTGTTGCTGGTGGTGGGCCCACAAAATTGGAGCGGACGTGCGCCCGCTCGGGAAAAACTGTCCTCGTTACGCGACAATTTGTATTTCTCAGACTGGCCCCCTTCAACCCCAACCCCCTCTTCGTCGCGTTCCTTTTTCCTGGCGGAGTAGTGCCGGTGCGGGGAGGCGGGGCTGGGCGGGGTGGGGCGGGGTGGGGTGGGGCGGGGCTGGGCGGGGCTGGGCGGGGTGGGGCGAGGTGAGGAAGGACAACCCAGCAGGTCAGCCACCACTGCCGCTGCAGCCAACCAGGCGGAGAGACAACTCTGTCGCGCCCGTAAGTTTTTTATTTTATTTTATTTTTATTTTTCAAACGTAGCAGGTTCTCCCACATTTCACGTGTTATTACGCGAAATTACGGCGCGTTTCAGGTCATGTTATGCGACGTAGTGTAACTGGGTAGAGTTTTATTAGTCAGTCCCGCTGGCGTGGTGCCACTGCCGAAGGCCCGCAGCACAGCTCGAGTAGGCAGCCCGCCGCGCGCCCGTTATGCGCGGGCTTGCCTACCCGCGCCCGCTCTGGAGGGTCATTAGGGAGCTCCCCGCGATAGTCTCGAACGGGCAACTTCCGGGTTGACTTTCATTGGTTGGAGTTCAAAATCCCATATATATATGTATATATATATATATATATACATATATATATATACATATACAGAGAGAGAGATAGTTTCTATTGAGTCTCGAATTCGAACCCGGAAGTTGCCCGTTCGAGACTATCGCGGGAAGCTCCCTAATGACCCTCCTGACGGCCACACGTGCTGCATCCAGACGTGAGACGCTAGATGTAAGCGGGTGTAATTGTAACTCTGGCCAGCCCGTAAGATCTTATTGGACTCCCCAAGAAACGCGCGCACATAACAGCAGGCAGCTGGAATATTATTTATTATGGAAATGTGTGTTATTGTTCTGGAGCGCGCTGCCGGAGAGCATAGGCCCAGATTAGTGAATTCGTGATTGAATTTCGGAACACTGGCAGGGCTCCGCCCCGCGCGCACGCACACAGTCCGCCACCCGCACCATCCCAACCCCCCCTACCCCACCCCACCTCACCCCACTCCACCCCACCCCACCCTACCCCACCCCACCCTACCCCACCCCACCCCACCCCACCCCACCCCACCCCACCCCACCCCACCCCACCCCACTCCACCCCACCCCACCTCACCCCATCCCACCCCACCTCACCCCACCCCACCCTACCCCACCCCACCCCAGCCTGCTCCCGCTCGCTCTGTGATCTGATCGGGTCCCGCCCGGGTCCCTACATCAATACATCCCCTCGTACATAACCAGCGGTGGCAGCCTCAGGGCCTACCTGCCGGCGCCGTCCGCCGTCCTGGCAGCCGACCCGTTCGGGCCGTGACCTACCCAACGGTGCGCGAACACAAACGCACACACACACAGTTATTCACACCAACGCCGACTCACACCAGATAGCGGCACATTTTGGCAGAGGTGGTGAGCCGCCGCCGCTGTCCCCGAGGCCACCGCCGCCAGCACAACGCCGACCCAGCCGACCTTGCCTCCGCTCCTCTCCTCCCCTCCCCTCCCCTCCCCTCCCCTCCCCTCCCCTCCCTTTCGCTCCCCTCCTCTCCCCTCCCCCGCCCGGCCCTGCCGCGGCTACCACGCGGTGGAGGTAGCGCCGGCGGCTGCGCGCCCTCCCGACGAAAACGCCTCAAGGATGTCAACTGAGATGAAACATACGACAACCGCTAGAGCCCTGCGCCTGTCGCGTCCGCCCCGCCCCGCCCCGCCACGCTCCACCCCATATACCCCCGCACCCGCCCTCACCTTGCATCACGGTCACGAAGCTTTATTGTTTCAAACACGTTGTTCGTATTTTCTTCTTCTTCTTCTTCTTCTATAGAACTGCAACTATAGAACAACATCTGGAAAAGAATTTCTCCGAAAAGGACATTGTGGAAAATTTTGCACACACCTTTGTTGATGAAGTTAACTCTCTGATCCACGCATGTGATATTAAACTCTCTAATGTCGCTCTAAAAAATATGTCATTGTCAAGCTTTTTCATGCCACCAGCCAGCAAAAATGAAATCAAGAATATTATTGGAAAACTAAAACTGAATGTATCTCCTGGCTTTGATGAAGTAAGACCAAGAGACATTAAACTTCTAAATGAATACCAGCCTGATATGATAACTGACTTAGTTAATAAGTCTATATCTGAGGGAATATTACCCAACCAACTAAAAATCTCAATTTGTCGACCTATCTACAAGAAGGGGAGTCATCTAGAATTTGTAAATTATAGGCCTGTATGTGAGCAATCCACACTTAGTAAAATTATCGAAAGCTATGTTGCAAGCAAAGTCAGAGACTATGCGGTTAAAAACAACTTTATTAATGAAGAGCAATATGCCTATCAAGAAAAAAAGGGAACAGAGACTCTACTTTGTAATTTTGCATCCTATGTCAATAATGAGCTACACAAAGGAAAACATGTAATATGCCTATTTATAGACTTCTCCAAGGCATTTGATACTGTCAACCATTCCCTACTATGTGAGAAGCTGGATGCCATTGGAATAAGAGGAGTGGTACTGGAATGGTTTAAAAATTATTTATCAGACAGGTGGCTAACTGTACGTTTCAAGGAGACAATGTCGGACTGGAAAAGAATACTACATGGAGTGCCACAAGGATCCGTTCTGGGTCCACTTCTGTTTATAATCTTTATTAATGATATATTTAAAGCCTGCAGATATTCAAAAGTGTATATCTATGCTGATGATATTGTCCTGGTAAGCTCTCATTATAACTCTGATGATTCCTTCTTAAACCTGCAGTCAGACTTCAATGAAGTATTGAAATGGACACATGATAATTGTTTGGTAGTCAATGCAAGCAAGACAAAAACTATGTTTATAAAAAAGCCCAATACTAATGTAACCATAAAAAATATAAAATGTCATGATTACAGCTGTCTGCACAAAAATGCAAAAAATAATTTTAACCTGTGCGAATGTGGCCATTTAGAAAATGTGGATAACTTTATGTACCTTGGCATTAATCTTGATAGCACTTTTAGCTGGGTGCTGCACATAAAAAATCTAAAATCTAAATTAAACAATATAAATGTTGTTATGTTTAATTTAAAACTAAAACTTCCACCCTTTGTTTTAAGGAATGTGTACATGGCACTTGTTGATTCTCTCCTGAGATATGGCATTCTAGCATGGGGTTTTGCAGCTGAAACATATTTAGAAGAGCTGAAGCTGAAGCAACAAAAAATATTGAGATGTTTATGTGGAGGAGTAGCTACAGGTGACCTTTTCAAGCATTATAACGCTCTAGATGTAAAATCATTGTTTATGTTAAAATTTGTTGATACCTTCTACAATGTTAATATATACAAAGTTAACATAGATCACCCTTATAGTACTAGGTATAAGAGTGGTACTAAACTGGTTTTGCCTAGATCTGATAATAAGTATGGTGATAGAACTTTGGAAGTGGCTGTACCGCAGATCTTCAACAAAATACCTTCGGAAATAATTAGCATACCATATAAAAGTACCAGATCAAGAACTTTGAGGAGCTGGCTTATGAATATTTCTATTTAATGTCTGTGATTTTAAAACCTTCTGTGATAAGAAATATTTCAACACATTTAAAAATTAATGTAATTCAAAAATTAATCTAGTCATCATGTCACAATACCGTACAACCTAGAAACCTGCTGACAAGGTAATTCTACCTTAGCAGGATCTTAATGTCTGTAATTTTGCACTATCTTGAGTTTAAACATTTTTCAATAAATCAATCAATCAATCTTCTTCTTCTTCTTCTTCTTCCACTCCTCCTCCTCTCTAGAGAAAACTAGTTTTACGCAGCACTAACGCGTCCCTGATGTGGCGGCCCCGCGGAGTAGCGCGTAGCACTGTGTGTGTGTGTGTGTGTGTGTGTGTGTGTGCGTGAGAGAGAGAGAGAGAGAGAGAGAGAGAGAGAGAGAGAGAGAGAGAGAGAGAGAGAGAGAGAGAGAGAGAGAGAGAGAGAGAGAGAGAGAGAGAGAGAGAGAGAGAGAGAGAGAGAGATTGATTGATTGATTGATATAATTGTTTATTGTGGTCCACTTAAAGGGACTTAAAAGTCCCACTACAAAGTAGACCCGCTCTCGAGAAAATTGACGAAACATAGGCGGGTAGAAAGATGACTATGTACAATTCTTTTTTACAAATCAGAGAAATATTGCTGAAAATATCTTATGGCTAGCAGTTGCAGGATGATAATTTAACAGATCGTAAAGAGCAAATTCATTCCAGGCTCTAATTGAAGTAACATGGTATGACTTATCATATTTTGTTAGTCTATGATTTGGTATTTGCATCATTAGTTTATTTGATCTGGTGCTTCTGGCGTTGGTAGTAGAGGTAAACTGGTACCGATTATATAAATAAACAGGCTGCTTTGTTTTGATTGTTTTCCACACCAAGAAGGCAACAACCTGAGTACGCCTTTCCTCAATTTTGAGCAGCCTTAGGTTTTTATAAACTGGAGTAATATGGTCGTAACGGCTGGTGCCAGATATAAATCTAACACAGGCATTTTGCAGGCGCTGAAGTTTTAGATTATTTCCACGTGACATATCAGTTAACACAGCAGTACCGTAATCAAGTAGAGGAAAGACCAGCGAAGTCACGAGGAGTTTTCTGACATTGACAGGTAAAAATGTAAAGTTACGCTTTAGCTGGGAAAGAGTGCTGAGGACTTTTTGAGCAACAGTTACACAATGTTGATTCCAACTAAGCGTGGAGTCAACTAGAGAGAGAGAGAGAGAGAGAGAGAGATTTGATATTTGTTTATTGAAAATAAAGTACATAAGACTAAAAAGTCTTTTTCCTGTACATCATAAAGTGCACAATATCAGCAGAGCTAGTTAGCAAAAGGTTGTGAGAGAGAGAGAGAGAGAGAGAGAGAGAGAGAGAGAGAGAGAGAGAGAGAGAGAGAGAGAGAGAGAGAGAGAGGGGGGGGGGAGAATGAGGGGAGGGGAGGGAAGTTGACCGGCTGCATGTGGTGGTGGAGGTGAAAAAGGGTAGAGGAGCGTCGGTCCGTGAGCTAATCCCCTGCTGCTGGGGCGGCGCGGCGGCGCCGCGTACACTGTGGCCGGCTGGACTGGGTCGGGCCTTCGGGCGGCGATGCGCCCAGGAGCAGAGGAGGCCGAGGGCCGCCCTGTCCGGGTTGGGTCTGCTCCCACAGGGCCTTACTGGGCTGTTCTCCATAGGGCGCGGCCCGGCCCGGCGCGGCCCGGCGCGCTGCTGTTCACTCAGCATGGCGGGCCTACGCGGCCCAGCCAGGCGCAATCAATAACAACAACAACAACGGTCCCCCGCCTCGCCAGCACCCCGCGACACTGCGCGGAAAAAAAGAAAACATCAGATAATTCTGAACCTGAACCGTCCTGCGTCATATTTGGCTGAGTACCGGGTGGGACACAAAAGACCTGGCAGTATGTGCGGACCAGCGTGCACTGGAATTTGGGGCTGGAATGAGATGCCAGAAAGAGAACACATACCGAAAGGTACCCCAAATTACATATTATTAATATTTGTTTGGTTTAAGAGTGTCACAACTAATTTAAATATGACAAATTTCACAATAAGTATAATATTAGAAACCTGCTTTTTCTTCTTTATTTTTAATTTTAATTTACGGCTAATTTTCAGTCTAACGCTAATACTTTTCACTTCTGCCCCTAGCGTGTTTTGGTTTTAAAAATAAAACTCCCTTTAGCATTAACATTTTTTTCGTCAGCCTTTGCGCATTTATTTTATTTTATTTTTTAAGTTCAGTGGTCTAAAGTAAACCACGGCTTGTTACTATCGTCAGCTCGGTAACGATTCTTTTTTTTTTAATAGCGTTTGCAATCTTGTTTCAGATAGCTCGTTGAGAAAGGTTGAGTCAAACGGGACAGGCTTATCCTATCTTCAGCCCCTCGCGGCTGCATGCGGCGACGCGACGCACGGACTGCCTCGCCGTCTGATTCCAAAGATCGCTCTTGTACCTCCGTCCTTGTCTCACCTATGTCGGTGCGCTATGTTGGGGATGGCAGGGTCCCATGAGTGTGACGAGGACGGAGGCGCGAGAGCGATTCTCGAAAGCAGACGGCTGCGTGGGCGGGGCGGGGCGCGGGGCGGGCGTGCCTGCGCATGGCCCGGAGCCGGGGCCGGAGCTGCGGGCCGGGCTGGTAACGAACCGCGCTGCCCTAACAAGCTCATTCCAAGGTGAGATTTTATTTGGAGAATAGAGGTAGGCTGCGGGAGCTAGGGAGGCAGCAGGGAGCAGGGTAGGGGTTTAAGCGGGCTGGGGGCGGCAAAGGGGTTCCGGTTCATGCCGGCTGCGGAAGAGAAGGGGAGGTGAGGGAAGGAGTTCAGTAGCAGAACGAGACGTGCCCATACATAAGTCATGAGTGGCCCCGGTGCCTCTGCGTCAACATGGTCCACCGTTCATTTGTCAACTTTCGCGTTTTCAAAGGGGGCGACTTTTCGCCTGCGGTCTTCTTGTCACAATACCCAGCATCCCGATTCTCGGTCGCTCTCCCCCACGACTCGACGATGTACCGCACCGAAGGAGGGAGTTTGCGTTTCAATGGAGAAAGAAAGCAGAAAGACGCGTTAAGGAAAGGAAGAAGAAGGCATGATTGACCGAGGCGCGACGCGGTAAGTTGAACGAGTTCCCCGACCTGAAATGTTGAATAATTTGCGGCTGTGGCGGTCCGAGCCGAGCGAAGCCTCGGCCGGGCCAGGTGCTCCGGCTCGAGCCCCCAGCGGCGCTGGCTGGACCAAAGTTTAGCAGACACGCGAGGTGAGGCGAGGCGACCCGCGACAGCCCCCCCCCCCCCCCCACCCCGCAACTGCCCACAACAATAATGTCACGTCAGTCAGAAACGCAAGCCTCCGAATTCACGACCAATCACCTGTGAGAGACATTCAAGGCTGGCGCGTCGCTGAAGCCGGAGCTGCTGCTGACGACTCTAAGCTGTTGGCGCACACGAATCAGTCAATGGCAGCCCGCCGTGAGCAGGCTGCATCAGCGCTTATGACGACTTTTTATCAAATTGTATCCCACGTGCTTTATTTGCTGTCTGTCAGAATGCTCTTTCTTCTGTCCCCGCCTTCCCTCCTGCGGGTACGCGCGCGCCCGCCCACACACACACACACACACACACACACACACACACACACACACAATGCTCCTCCCTCCTTGTCTTAAAGTGGAAGCGGAAGTGCGGTGGCTAGAGGGGGCTGGGCTGGGCTGGGCTGGGCTGGGCCGGGCTGGGCTGGGGCGGGCTGGGCTGGGCCGGGCTGGGCTGGGGCGGGCTGGGCTGGGCTGGGCTGGGCTGGGCTGGGGCGGGCTCACCGCCCGCCATGGAGGGTCGCTTTTACTCGGAGCCCATTGTCATGATTTATCCAGAACGAAGCGAAAGGGACACACAGCAGGGGGAGAAAGGGCGACGCGACAGCGTAGGGAGAGGGGAGAGGGAGGGTGTGATGTCTTTGTCTAGCAGTCTGAGCTGGGGGGGGGGGGGCGCCGCTCGAGCGCGGGGGCGTAGTGTCGGTCTCGGTGGAGAGGCCGCCCTGGGGGGCGGTATATGTGAATGAGCTAAAGCACTATGGGCACTTATCGATTAGAATCGATCAAATAGCGCGTCCGTCAATTTGCCGCCTATACATTAATTTGTTCGTGCTAGAAGAGTTTAACTGACGAACGCAGAGTTTCGCAGGCCCGTCAAAATCATAGTACTGCGCGTATTCTTGCATATGCGGGTCTCGATTTTTCCTCGCAGTTTTCGGTTTTATCTCCCGCGCCGCGCGGTCCGCTCCTACTCCTACTCCCTGTTTGTCTCTGTCAGCAGCGCCATGGGGCCGTCGAGACAGCGCGTCGAGTCTTCGTATCGCCCCGCGTACCCCCTCACCCCCACCCCCTCCCCGCGC
The DNA here is from genome assembly GCA_029379305.1 of Frankliniella fusca. Taxonomy (NCBI): domain Eukaryota; kingdom Metazoa; phylum Arthropoda; class Insecta; order Thysanoptera; family Thripidae; genus Frankliniella; species Frankliniella fusca. The sequence goes on along the minus strand of JAHWGI010001300.1, from coordinate 132,755 downwards.
CTCTCCCCGCGCTCTCATCACCGCTTTTGAGCGAGAGGCTCGCGCGGCCCACGGCACGGCGGCGCTCGCGGCGAGGGCGAAGCCGGGCTGTGTCCAGCTGAGTGCTCTGGTGGGGCGGCGCGGGGCGGGGCGGGGGGAGGGCGACCGACAACTCTCAGCGCGCCCACGCCACGCCACGCCACTCCACGCCACGCCACTCAACGTCAGTCGCGGCCCTTGAAGGGGCGTCGACAGCCGACCTGACCGCCACGACATGGGCTCCGCGGCCTCGCGGCTCCGCGGACCCTGCTGCAGCCGAGTAGGTCTCGACTTGGAGTGTCCCGAATTACGTTTGTGTGAAAAGCCGCGTGAGAGATAGCGGACGGAGGGGCAGGTCGGGCACGGCCGGGTTCGTCCGAGGGGGACCTCATACCTTCTCCAATCAGTGTACGCTCTGAGTTCCCAATCATTTTCCAATTGCTATCCAGTCACATAATTTTTCGACAAAAATCTATCGTATAAAAGGTGCTTATAAGCACATGAAAACTGCAAAATATCAAATTGGTGCCAAAAGTTTTTGGCTTATGTCTCTTATGTAAGGCCAAATTTTCCTTTCAACTACAATACAACCCTCCAATCAGTGTACGCCCATTTTAAGAGTGAGATACCCCTCGGGTTCGTCCCATGCAGAGGGTGCGCGGTGCCACGCGATCGCCGAGCCGGCGCGCTCGCCGTGTACTCTGAGTCACAGCGGTATAACGGAGCATGAGCCAACGAGATGCGTCTAGTCCCCTGCGAGTCACCGCGGAGGGGCGGGGCGGGGCGGGGCGCGGCACGCTTCGTCCCGCGGCAGACTACAAATCAGACAGGGCGGGTCGGGTCGGGTCGGCCGGCCGGCGCTAAGTCTCTTCGCACGCCGTTAGGTTACTGCGAACCGTCCTCCTTGCCCCGTCCCGCCCCACCCCAGCCGACACAGCTCTTCGGCGAATCGCCTGCTAATAAATGTCCGCCATATGAGACCGTGTCAGCCCCATTGTCTTGTTAACCCCATGCTGCGGGTCGGGTCGCGTCGGGTCAGGCTGGGTCAGAACTACTTCTCTCGTGGAGCTGCGTACAGAGAGCCGTTTACATGAGGTGACCAATCCAATTCCGATAATGACCTTTGATCAGCCGCTGCCGGCACTCGTCGGCGCTCTCCCCAAGTGCGAGAGAAACAGCATTCTCGCACCCTTCTGTAGTCTCCTTGAGAGCGAGAGAGACAGAGCACAATGAGTGCCGGCAGCGGAATCGGTCGGACGCGGTCGGCTGTATAAACTGATCACAAGCCTACGTCTAGCCGCCCAGTCTTTTACAAGTGTTGACAAAAATTTAAGCAAAACGCAGCCCGCCCAAACACACACCCAAGCAACGCGGGCTGTGATTGCGCCCGCCTACTAGGCAGCAGCCAAGCACAGGCGTGATCGTGTTGCCTAGAAGACAGGCGCTCATGCTGCTCGCTTTCTCCCACAGTGTAGTTTGGTCTACTTCTATCACCTTTTCTCCTGACAGCATTGCGCTCCGAAACAATCGCGAGGGACAAAGTGAAGGGAGCGGGGCGGGCGGCACGTCCCAGCGCGGGGCAGGAGAGGGGAGGAGAAGAGGCCCGCCAAATCGAGGAGAGATAAGAAGAACGTAGCAGCCGTACTGCCGGTGATTTGTGCGAGCGAACGGATCCCTGGAATATTTCCCCCCAGCGACGGCTCGGCTCAACACTGCGCCGCCGACCCGGAGAACAGACCTCATCCCAACTGAGTCGGCCGACGGGCCGCGTTAAATCAGCAAAATCCCCTACCCAGTGCTTGCCTTGCGCTCCCCTCCTCACTTTCTGGTTTCGGGAGGGTGGGTGGCAGAAAGGAAGAAATTCCAGAGGCGGGCGTGAAAAGAGAGGTCAGGCGAGAGAAGTCGCTGATTTCATGCGGCAGGGGAGAAGGGTGCGCGGCGAGGACGGGGTGCCCCTCCCCTCCCCCCTCCCCCCCCCCTCCCCCTCCCCCTCCCCCTCCCCTTCCCTACTTGTCCTCGAGGAAGCCCTTTGTTCTTCGGCGCTTTGATCTCTCGAGTGTTGCTGAAAACAGTTTTGCGTATGTCCCTGGTCGTCTTGTAGGAGCGGCAGCAGAGGTGGGAGGTGGGAGTACACAAGAGAGGCCTCTATGACCGAGGCTAGCCTAGGGCGCCTAGGGCCTGCTGGCGGGGAGTATTGGCCCCGCGGGCCTGCGGGCCTCGCGCCAAGCCTCGGGGCGGCGGGGCGGACCGCCGTCGCGCTGCGTCGTCACGGGTCGTGATCGCCTCAGTTACACACCCGCCCCCGCCCCTTCGCCCCTTAACTTGGCATCGTTACGGGATAAAGAAAAAAAAAGTAATATTGATTCGTAATTATTTCCATGAGAGGTTTTCCGGTCTCGGGTCGGGACGGTGGCGGGAGGCTGCGTCCGCCCGCGGTCCAGCCGCCGGGGTCCGCCCGTGTCCAGTCTAGAGTGTGGGTGCGGTTGAGTTGAGTCAGCCGCTCCCCGAGTCACTAGCTCTGCAGTGGCGGGTGACATCACCCGCTCCGTATCCCACGCCCCTATCATCCTCCCCACACCCACCCACCCCCCTGCGTCCCGGCAGACCTGGCTGCCCCTCAACCCCCCTCCCCCTGCCCCCCTCCCCTCCATCGCAGCATGTCGCTGCTGGTTGTGGGAATTGAGCCAAATCGATGATGACGGGGTCCACGAGAGGATGATGGTATTCTGGCCTGCGGCTGCCGCGCTGTGTCTGTAGCTGTGGCCCCGCCCCCCCCCGCCCCCACCACGCCGGGGCGGAACGCACCCGCGCGTTGGCTGAGCTCGTGTTAATGCGCTTTAATGGGGCTAGCGAGAGGAAACGGAAGAGAATACAAAAAAAAAAAATGCATACAACGATCTTCCACAAGAACGTCATCGCAAACCTTTTTTTATTATTATTATTATTATTATTATTATTATTATTTTTTTTATTTTTTTAACGAACATGTTAAAACCCCCGCCAGGGGTAGAGTTGCGCTCTGAATGAATCATAGCTAATTGAATCTGCCCCAGGCAAACCGATGAGATTCACCCTTTCCCTGGGACTGGATGGCTATACCTGGCGGAGTCGTTCAAGAGGGTCATAAGAGAGCTCCCAGCTTTTCTGTCTTCCGGTCCTGATCACGGATACTGTCTAGATAATATCAAGATTTTTGTTCTCCCTTTGCAAACAAAGCACTGATATTTTGGAACCAATCAGAACCGGAAGTCGAAAAGCTGGAATCTCTCTAATGAGCCTCCAGGGTGTCTCTGCGACCCCTTCTCTTCCGCTCAACCACCAAAAAACCACTCGTAAGGTCGGGCCCAAAGAGGATGCAAGCGGAAAACGATTTGGATATTACACAAAGAATTCCGTTAGGTCAATCCGCGGGGTGATACCGGGGCAATCCAGAAGAAATCGAAGGATAATCTGGGGTAATTCTGGGTTAGTCCGGAGTGATTCGTCGTAATCCATTGCACAGCTCTCTTTGCACTGGGCGCTGACAGCTGGAGGCAGCTACTCGCGCTAGACTCAGCATGTGTGGCGTGTGTGGCGAAAGAGTGGGCAAGTGCGAGTCGAGCTTCTGTCTGACCTCTCAAGTGCAATTTTGTGCTTGCTAATAACTCGCGATGTGTTCCTCTTGCTGGTAAGTTGACCCAGCAGGCTCCTGAAATCATTTTAAGGACGAGAGGGAGATGAATGAGAAAGGATCTCGGTCTCTTTTCTTTGCCTTAACTTTTGAATGGATTCTTTTTGCTGCTCAGTCTCTCCCCCTCTGGATCTGGTGTGATACGACCCGAATTTCGAATGATTTTACCCTTGGTGGAAGGTCTCTGGGTGCATTAGAGCCGAGGGGGTCTCAACTCACCCAAAATTTGTACACATGATTATATATACCTCTTATAATTGAAAGAAATAATTCGGAAAGTAAATACAAGCGTATTTTGAGCTTTATGAGCCCAAAATACGCACTCAAATCAATTTTTTTCGGCAAGAGATCCACTTTTTTTTCACAATGATTTCGAAGATAACAACGATTTACACATAATTTCAGGAGTTGATGCCCCCCTCGATTAGAGCCACCCTGCACAAGCCCCGTCAATTTGGAGGAAATATTTTTTCGGACCAAAATCCCTAAAAATGCAAAGGCTATAGCCTTTCGAAATTTGACAAAAATTTGAAAGTCTCAGATCACGCCCAAATTCACAGGGAATATTCTTTACGCACTGTGAAACATGTTTCAGTCGCCAGAAGCACGATACCGGTCTTGGTTTGGGCGGTGAAGAAAGTCGTCTCCGCCGCGCCGGGCCTGTCCAGGCCGGTAGATAGGGATTCCAATTCGCATCGAAGACAGGTGTGCGAACCGACAGCCTAGTGGTTACCGTCCCTCTGATATATGTTTCGCAGTGCCTACAGAGGATTCCCCGTGAATTTCAACGTGATCTGAGACTATCGATTTTTGGTCAAATTTCCAAAAGCTATAGCCTTTGCATTTTTAGTGATTTTGATGGAAAAATAATTTGCTTGAAACTGACAGGGGTTGTGCGGGCGGACTCGAGTGCACCCCTAGACCAACCCCCGAGGGTAAAATCATCCGAAAATCGGCGGAAAAAAAAAGGATGATCGACCGAGATTCGAACACGACAAAAGCGTCCCGACAGCCTAGTTGGTTTGGGACGGGGGACGGGTATGCTAACCACTAGGCTGTCGGTTCGCACACATCTTGTCGATGCGAATAGGAATCCCTATCTACCGGCCTGGACGGGCCCCGCGCGGCGCAGAAGAATTATCTTTTCCGTGTCACTCTTTCACAGCCAAAAAGATGCATCGAGGGGATAAGCTATTTAAAGCATCATACAACTCGAGGGGGGAAAGGTATTTTTCTTCTCTCCCAAGACCGCTGCTAAAAATAACAGGAAAAAAAGGAAAAGAGAAAAATGTGTGCGGGGCTCGGGTTCGAACCCGAGAGCGTCCGCGCAGGTGCCCGCTGCTCTAACCACGAGACCACAGGCTTCTGCCGTCAGCGGCACTGCAAGCACCACATAGATTCCGAAAATCTTCTGGTACCAGGCGTCGATTTCGAGGAGGTTACCTCCTAGCCTCTTCTGAACTCCGGGTTGAATACGGCTCGTTTCGCACGATTTTCTCTCAAACATGCAGGCGCGGGCTGGCGTCGAATGGGTTGCCTATCCATTAGGCGCCGATTGAACAATTCTCTATTCCTCGCGTAAAAAGCGAACTTCTCCCAAACCAAGAACGGTATCGTGTCCAGGAGCGTGTAAAGTTAAGTAAGCGTGAGCGTTCACGTGAGGTGAGCACTCACGTGAGAACTGTGCGGGGCCTTATACTTAATGACAACATTTTTGAAGAATTACAATCTCCATACCCTCCCCTTTCCAAAAATGTATGGGTCTCTGAATTTTCAGGTCATTCCGCTTAGTACATAGTATAAGTGACGCACGCATGAGTGCTCACCTGAGATGAGCGTGGGAGTGCCAAGGAGATAGGCGCACTATTGTAAGAGAGATGACCTGAAAATAGACATACCCGTACATTTTTGGAAAGGTGAGAGTACAGAGATTGAAATTTTTCGAAAACATTTGCAATTTCGCTTTGTATTCGGCCCCGCACAGTTCTCACGTGAGTGGATTGCGGATTCTTCTTAAGTTATCATTATGTCATTGTCGATGGGTTCTTATGAATTAAACAGATATTTCAATCCGAATCACCTAAATTCTGAAGTAAATGTTGTTATTTTCAAAACGCCGAACCCTCAGAACACGCACGCACGGATGCACATACGCGCGCTCCTGAAGTGGAGAGCTTCCAAATCGACTCCGGAGGTGGGTGGGTTGCCTGCCGTCACGGCGCTGTCGCTCCACAGCAACGCAACGGCGGCTTAGCAGCGCTCGGCCCGCTTGGACGGCTCGGCTCGGCTCGGCTCAGCGCTCAGCTCGGCTCGGCTCGGGCGTGGTGGTGTTGCTGACGTTTCGTCGTTTGCTGTGCGTGCGGAAGGTGAAAATATGACATTTATTCATTCATTTTTTATTTTTTTTTGCATTTTTCAATTTCAAGATCATCTGAGACTGAAGGCCAGTGTCGACGTGGTAGCGCATAGCTCTGGACATTTTCTCGATTGCGATAGTGGAGTGATGAAGGTTTAAGATGTGAGAGATGGGAGGTTATGATTGTTATATTAAGTTAATCAAAATCAGTTCTTTGTATTTGGGTGATATTTGAACATTTTTGGGTGTTCAACATTCTATGCAGGTTGTGGGGAGATGGTGAATATGCTTGTTAAGAACAACGCCCAAACCGAGCAAGGGCCCAAGTGCCAAGGGGAAAACTAACATTACTCAATCTGAGTTGAAAATGGACTCACTCTACTCACATCACACTTTACACTTCTGCCTCTGTAGCACATAATTAAGAAAAGAACGAGTTCCACACTTATCTCAAAATTCATTTTGTGTTCAATTTGGCACTTGTTTTGTATACCCATTGTTAGACGGTTGTCAAATAGATTTGAATCTTACTTTGATTTTCTTGTTCTCAGGTCAGTTGGCTGACTTCTCTTCTTCACGCTGATATATTGTCTTCAAGATTTCACCAACAGGCCAACAGTCCTGGAAGTTGGACCAAGCTGGCGTTGAAGCCACTGCTCCTCAAGAGGATCCAGAATGCTTCTTTGGAAACCTGTGTAAGAATAAATTAATTAGTTAGTTCCAACATTATTTGTCGCAATTAACACTTTTTTCAGTCTTTGATTTCATGGGAAGTTAGTGAAATTCAGTGTTTTTTGAAAGCTTCAAGTCGGGTTTATTGCGCACTTACAGTTGTTGTTACATCGATATTTATTGTGCAATATCCTCCATTATACAGGTTTGGCACAGCTGGCCCCTCCGCCCTTCCCCTCCCTCCCAGGTTGTTTTGTTGGTGCAGCGCCTGACTGGATGTTCCACCAAGAGCATCTTGTCACCAAGTTGGACCAAGTCTTGATGAGCTGCGACAACGTTCTGGAGGAGAAACTCAAGACAAAACATGCAGGTGAGAATTGGGACTTGGTTTTTTCTCGTTCTTTACCACTTACACATCACTTTTGTGGTGAAAAGAACGAGTATTGTTCCGGGTGAGGTGTCACACTTTCAATGAAACCATCTTCATCTCAGAACACTCTACACCCACAAACATAGGAATTGTACCATTCTACAGCGGAAACGCTGGGCATGTTACCAAGTTTGCACTATTTTTCGAGTTAAATTGTAAAATTTCGAGATCTCTTAACAAATTTTGCGTGTTTCCATTTTAAGTCTCTGGCCCTAGCTTTTTGGACATGCTGGAAACTGTGGATTGAAACAACAAATATGTATTATTTGTACATATCTGAAATCAGCAGCCATAATAAATGAAACAGTTTTAATTCAATTTTCATTATACCTCCCCGGGATTTTTTCAATTTCACTGAACAATCTACCAAAATTTTTTCAAGTCCAGCGAGCCCTGCAAGGTTATGATGGTGCTATCGTGCTGCCATCCGTGGGCAGACATGGTAGCTCCGTCATTACAGAGGGCGACATTCAAACACATCTTATTATGATCACTCACGGTATAGCTCATTGTTTCATTATTCTGAGATGAAAGTATATAAAGATTTTCGAAACCTGTGGTAATTTGGTAAAGAACGAGTTTCCTGCTTGACACAGAATTAACTTTGTGCTCATATTGTCTCTTGTTTTGTATTCCTACTAACCGTCTAGTAGATTTGAATCTTACTTTGATTTTCTTCTTCTCAGGTCAGTTGGCAGACTTCTCTTCTTCATGCTGATATATTGACCAACAGTCCCGGAAGTTGGGCCAAGCTGGCCTTGAACCATCCACTGCTCCACAAGAGGATCCAGAATGCTTCCTGGGAAAGCTGTGTAAGAATGAATTAATTAGTTAGTTCCAAAATTATTGGTCAATTTACACTTTTTTCAGTCTTTGATTTTATGGGAAATCAGTGAAATTCAATGTTTTATGAAAGCTTCAAGTATCAGGCTACGAAAAACAACCACCACCACCACCATCACCTTATTTTGTTGTTGCTGCTAGTTGTTTCTTGTGTTGTCTATTACCTAGTAAATTTCTCAAAATGCCACTTTGCCTTAAATATGTGTATATTTCGTCCCTCTCTAGTAATTTCTCTTTCAAAATATTATTGGTTTATTTTTAGTCCACTTCTTTAACACAAATCAAAGACGGGAAAAGTCAAAAAGAAACCCTGCCTCTAATTAACACCTCTCTAAAAAATGGAAATAAGTTGGTCGTTTCCCTGAGGAAGGGCTATAACAAAAGCAGCTGCTGAAACTGTCCTTGTTTTCTGTCCCATTGTCTGAGTTAATTTACATTATATTACTGTGGTTTTTGTTTGCCAGAAGTGTTGATTTGAACTTAGTCGTTATTAATATTATAAAATTAAAATACTTGGATTTCTATTGCTGTGGTAGGATTATAACAAATCAGGATATATCTGTTATTCAGTGGAGAAAGAACAGGATTGATTGCCACTTTTTCAACCTAGTGACTCATGCCCATAAGGATGTGTAAGGGTTTTAAAAATAAATGATTCAGTATTGAGGTAGCAATGATTAAAACCTCTTATATTGTTTGGATCTCAGTATTGTGAAGGTACGCATTACTTGTTTTAGCCACAGTGTAATGAGCCAGTGCTCTAAGCCTCTTAATTTTTGTGCAAAAATGTTGCCATCTTCTCATAATTGTAAGAGTAAAAGTGTGTGAGGAATTATAGGAGAATTCAATTCCTTTCCCACACACATAAAAAGAACAGGAACTCATAAAGTGGTAAAATGTGTGCCTAAATGTTGTACTTTTTATAGCTAAGTAGTCCTTTCTGGCTCTATTCCTTGGGAGCAAACATAATCTATTCAGAAGTCAGACTTTATTCAGTCCCTAATTTATGCCAAATCAGTGAAATTTAATGATTCCTGAAAGCTCTGAGGCGGGTAGTTTGCTCATTTCTCGAAGAGTAAGACCGTTGTGTCGGTTCTGGTCGATGGCATTCTCTTCCTAGAGTGTAACGAAGGTTCCCTGTGAATTTGAAGGCAATCGGAGAGATTGGATGATTTTCCCCTCAAAAATGGCAAGGCTAGAGATTTTGGGTGAAATTTTTTTTCCCCGGAAAATTATAGGGCTGTGCAGGGTAACTGTTATCTACCCCTAGATCAAGCTCCAAGGGAAGGATCACCCGCACACACTGCTTCTCGAGCCGAATTGCAGTTATTTCTGAAAAAATTATAGGTGTAATTTCCCTTATTTCTCTCAAAGTAAGACCCTAAGGGCGCTTCTGACCTATGGTATTATTTTCTTATAGTGTAGCGAAGGTTCCCTGCGAATTTGAAGTCGATCGGAGAGATTCGATGATTTTCCCCTCAAAAATGGCAAGGCTATAGCCTTTGGATTTTAGAGATTTTGGGTGAAAATTTTTTTTCCCCAGAAAATTATATGGTCGTGCTGAGTGACTGTTACGCACCCCTAGATCAAGCTCCGAGGGGAGGACCACCCGCAAACACTGATTCTGAAGCAGAAATGCAGTTATTTCTGAAATTTTTTTTAGGTGTTATTTTCCTTATTTCTCTCAAAGTAAGGCCGTAAGGGCGCTTCTGACCTGCGGTATTCTTTTCTAAGAGTGTAACGAAGGTTCCCTGTGAATTTGAAGTCGATCGGAGAGATTCGATGATTTTCGCCTCAAAAATGGCAAGGCTATAGCCTTTGCATTTTAAGGATTTTGGGTGAAAATTTTTTTTCCCCAGAAAATTATAGGGTCGTGCTGAGTGACTGTTACGCACCCCTAGATCAAGCTCCGAGGGTAGGACCACCCGCAAACACTGTTTCTGAAGCAGAAATGCAGTTATTTCTGAAATTTTTTTTAGGTGTTATTTTCCTTATTTCTCTCAAAGTAAGGCCGTAAGGGCGCTTCTGACCTGCGGTATTCTTTTCTAAGAGTGTAACGAAGGTTCCCTGTGAATTTGAAGTCGATTGGAGAGATTCGATGATTTTCGCCTCAAAACTGGCAAGGGTATAGCCTTTGCATTTTTAGGATTTTGGGTCAAAAATTTTTTTTCTCTGAAACTGCATGGGATCTTGCAAGCTTAATTTTTAGTACCCCTAGACCAACTTTAGACTAGGAACACAATTTAAGAACTGGTGTTAAAATCTTTTGTCATGTTGTGTTATTTTAAGCAAAGTAGTCTTTTGCAGCCTTATTTCTGAGGAAGAAACAAAAAATGTCTTGCCATGTTATACTTTTTTCAGTATTTTATTTAATCTGAAATTAGTGACAATCATTTGAAAACTGTTTGTTGTTTTGTATCTTGTAATTATTCGAGTTTTCCTTCTTCCTCTGCAGGGCTGCGGTGCGGGGGTCCTCTCACTGGGCATCTTGGGATCCACTGGCTGTCGCTCTTCAACACAAGGACCTGCAGCAAAATCACAAGTTTTTAAATTAAGGTGAGCAATCACTGAGTTGGTGGTGCGGTTATTACTGCTGATCCAACTTTTTTTTTGTTTTGCCTTGTGTAAAGTAACTTTGAGCAGCATTTTCTCTGCTATTTATCGGCCACCTTTGTTGGCTCTTAAAACTTGTGAATTAATCAAATCTCTTGTAGCGTTCCCCTGGGCTGGGTGTGGGTGAAATAATCCTGCAGTGTGGGTGTTTTTTCCGCACTGTAGGTGGCTTGGCGGCGCCGTGTCGCTCCCCCCGTTGCTGTGGGTTAAAGCACGAACTCTTGCCTGTAGAGGATAACTAAAGGCACAGAAGGCTCTCGCGCAGAGGATAAACAGGCACCCCCGGCAGAGGTCTGCAAACTCGCTTTCCTGGGCCGATGGGCACGGGCCGAGGGTCAGGTGAGGGGTGAGAGTTCTTCGGGAGCGAAGAACCTCCTCTCTCTCTCCTCAACCCTCACCTGCGCCTCGGCCTGTGTCTGTCGGCCTAGGGAGGTGATTTTGTAGAGCTTTGTCTCCCTTCCCCCATCTAGTTGGACTTCAGTGGTCATCACTGTAGCACCAACTCACTCTTTTTTTCAACTCTATGTTCTAGGTGGCTTCAACGTCCAGGATGTGAGCGGTGTCACGCAACAAAAAAATGGTTTGTGCATTTCTTTATTTATGTATTTCATTTAAGTAATATGAAGTGTCAAGACAAATAATTTTGAAAATTACTAGTTAATTAATTCTTACACAGGTTTCCCAAGATGCATTCTGGATCCTCTTGTCGAGCAGTGGATGGTTTAACGCCAGCGTGGCCCAACTTCCAGGACCGTGAAACATAAAATCTGTAAAACGGAGAATAAAGCACAATAAAAATCTAAGTAACAACAATTGTGACTGTGAGTAAGTTTCTGCTCACCAACATCTCCTTCGCTCCTTCTTTGCTGTCCAAGGTGACACCGCTCACATCCTAGACGTTGAAGCCACCTAGAACATAGAGTTGAAAAAAAAGAGTGAGTTGGTGTTACAGTGATGACCACTGAAGTCCAACTAGATGGGGGAAGGGAGACAAAGCTCTACAAAATCACCTCCCTAGGCCGACAGACACAGGCCGAGGCGCAGGTGAGGGTTGAGGAGAGCGTCTTCGCTCCCGAAGAACCCCCACTCCCCTCACCTGAACCTCGGCCCGTGCCCATCGGCCCAGGAAAGCGAGTTTGCAGACCTCTGCCGGGGGTGCCTGTTTATCCTCTGCGCGAGAGCCTTCTGTGCCTTTAGTTATCCTCTACAGGCAAGAGTTCGTGCTTTAACCCACAGCAACGGGGGGAGCGACACGGCGCCGCCAAGCCACCTACAGTGCGGAAAAAACACCCACACTGCAGGATTATTTCACCCACACCCAGCCCAGGGGAACGCTACAAGAGATTTGATTAATTCACAAGTTTTAAGAGCCAACAAAGGTGGCCGATAAATAGCAGAGAAAATGCTGCTCAAAGTTACTTTACACAAGGCAAAAAAAAAGTTGGATCAGCAGTAATAACCGCACCACCAACTCAGTGATTGCTCACCTTAATTTAAAAACTTGTGATTTTGCTGCAGGTCCTTGTGTTAAGGAGCGACAGCCAGTGGATCCCAAGATGCCCAGTGAGAGGACCCCCGCACCGCAGCCCTGCAGAGGAAGAAGGAAAACTCGAATAATTACAAGATACAAAACAACAAACAGTTTTCAAATGATTGTCACTAATTTCAGATTAAATAAAATACTGAAAAAAGTATAACATGGCAAGACATTTTTTGTTTCTTCCTCAGAAATAAGGCTGCAAAAGACTACTTTGCTTAAAATAACACAACATGACAAAAGATTTAAACACCAGTTCTTAAATTGTGTTCCTAGTCTAAAGTTGGTCTAGGGGTACTAAAAATTAAGCTTGCAAGATCCCATGCAGTTTCAGAGAAAAAAAATTTTTGACCCAAAATCCTAAAAATGCAAAGGCTATACCCTTGCCAGTTTTGAGGCGAAAATCATCGAATCTCTCCAATCGACTTCAAATTCACAGGGAACCTTCGTTACACTCTTAGAAAAGAATACCGCAGGTCAGGAGCGCCCTTACGGCCTTACTTTGAGAGAAATAAGGAAAATAACACCTAAAAAATTTTCAGAAATAACTGCATTTCTGCTTCAGAAACAGTGTTTGCGGGTGGTCCTACCCTCGGAGCTTGATCTAGGGGTGCGTAACAGTCACTCAGCACGACCCTATAATTTTCTGGGGAAAAAAAATTTCACCCAAAATCCTTAAAATGCAAAGGCTATAGCCTTTGCCATTTTTGAGAGGAAAATCATCGAATCTCTCCGATCGACATCAAATTCGCAGGGAACCTTCGCTACACTATAAGAAAAGAATACCATAGGTCAGAAGCGCCCTTAGGGTCTTACTTTGAGAGAAATAAGGGAAATTACACCTATAATTTTTTCAGAAATAACTGCAATTCGGCTCGAGAAGCAGTGTGTACGGGTGATCCTTCCCTTGGAGCTTGATCTAGGGGTACAAAAGAGTCAACCTGCACAGCCCTGAAAATCCTGGGGGAAAAAAATTTCTGACCCAAAATCCCAAAAATGCAAAGCCTTGCCATTTTGAAGGCGAAAATCATCAAATCTCTCCGATTGCTTTCAAATTTGCAGGGAACCTTCGTTACACTCTAGGAAGAGAATGCCATCGGCCAGAACCGATACAATGGTCTTACTCTTAGAGAAATGAGCAAAATACCCGCCTCAGAGCTTTCAGGAATCATTAAATTTCACTGATTTGGCATGAAATCAAGGACTGAATAAAGTCTGACTTCTGAATAGACTTTATGTTTGCTCCCAAGGAATAGAGCCAGAAAGGACTACTTAGCCATAAAAAGTGCAGCATATAGGCAAAGATTTTACCACTTTATGAGTTTCTGTTCTTTTTTTATGTATGGGAAAGGAAGTGAATTCTCCTATAATTCCTCACATACTTTTACTCTTACAATTCTGAGAAGATTGCAACATTTTTGCACAAAAATTAAGAGGCTTAGAGCACTGGCTCATTACACTGTGGCTAAAACAAGAAATGCATACCTTCACAATACTGAGATCCAAACAATATAAGAGGTTTTAATCATTGCTACCTCAATACTGAATCATTTATTTTTAAAACCCTTACACATCCGTATGGGCATGAGTCACTAGGTTGAAAAAGTGGCAATCAATCCTGTTCTTTCTCCACTGAACAACAGATATATCCTGATTTGTAATAATCCAACCACAGCAATAGATATCCAAGTATTTCAATTTTATAATATTAATAACGACTAAGTTCAAATCAACACTTCCGGCAAACAAAAACCATAGTAATATAATGTAAATTAACTCAGACAATGGGACAGAAAACAAGGACAGTTTCAGCAGCTGCTTTTGTTATAGCCCTTCCTCAGGGAAACGGCCAACTTATTTCCATTTTTTAGAGAGGTGTTAAAATTTAGAGGCAGGGTTTCTTTTTGACTTTTCCCGTCTTTGATTTGTGTTAAAGAAGTGGACTAAAAATAAACCAATAATATTTTGAAAGAGAAATTACTAGAGAGGGACGAAATATACACATATTTAAGGCAAAGTGGCAAATTGAGAAATTTACTACGTAATAGACAACACAAGAAACAACTAGCAGCAACAACAAAATAAGGTGATGGTCGTGGTGGTTGTTTTTCGTAGTCTGCTACTTGAAGCTTTCATAAAACACTGAACTTCACTGATTTCCCATAAAATCAAAGACTGAAAAAAGTGTCAATTGACCAATAATTTTGGAACTAACAAATTAATTCATTCTTACACAGGTTTCCCAGGAAGCATTCTGGATCCTCTTGTGGAGCAGTGGATGGTTCGAGGCCAGCTTGGCCCAACTTCCGGGACTGTTGGTCAATATATCAGCATGAAGAAGAGAAGTCAGCCAACTGACCTGAGAAGAAGAAAATCAAAGTAAGATTCAAATCTACTAGACGGTTAGTAGGAATACAAAACAAGAGACAATATGAACACAAAATTAATTTTGTGTCAGGCAGGAAACTTGTTCTTTACCAAATTACCACAGGTTTTAGAAAATATTTATATACTTTCATCTCAGGATAATGAAACAATGAGCCATACCGTGAGTGATCATAATAAGATGTGTTTGAATGTCGCCCTCTGTAATGACGGAGCTACCATGTCCGCCCACAGATGGCAGCACGATAGCACCATCGTAACCCTGCAGGGCTCGCTGGACTTGAAAAAATTTTGGTAGATTGTTGAGTGAACTTGAAAAAAATCCCAGGGAGGTATCATGAAAATTGAATCAAAACTGTTTCATTTATGGCTGCTGATGTCAGATATGTACAAATGATACATATTCGTTGTTTCGATCCACATTTTCCAACCTGTCCAAATAAGCTGTGGCCAGAGACTTAGAATGAAAACACGCAAAATTTGTTAAGAGATCTCGAAATTTTACAATTTAACTCGAAAAATAGTGCACACTTGGTAACATGCTCAGCGTTTCCGCTGTAGAATGGTACAATTCTTATGTTTGTGGGTGTAGTGTGTTCTGAGATGAAGATGGTTTCATTGAAAGTGTGACACCTCACCCGGAACAATACTCGTTCTTTTTACCACGAAAATGATGTAAGTGGTAAAGAACGAGTAAAAACCAAGTCCCAATTCTCACCTGCATGTTTTGTCTTGTGTTTCTCCTCCAGGATGTTCTCGCAGCTCATCAAGACTTGGTCCATCTTGGTGACAAGATGCTCTTGGTGGAACATCCAGTAAGGCGCAGCACCAACAATACAACCTGGGAGGGAGGGGAGGAGCGGAATGGCCAGCTGTGCCTAACCTGTATATTGGAGGATATTGCACAATAAATATCGATGTAACAACAAATGTAAGTGCGAAATAAACCCGACTTGAAGCTTTCAGAAAACACTGAATTTCACTAATTTCCCATGAAATCAAAGACTGAAAAAAGTGTTAATTGACAAATAATGTTGGAACTAACTAATTAATTTATTCTTACACAAATTTCCAAAGAAGCATTCTGGATCCTCTTGAGGAGCAGTGGCTTCAACGCCAGCTTGGTCCAACTTCCAGGACTGTTGGCCTGTTGGTCAAATCTTGAAGACAATATATCAGCGTGAAGAAGAGAAGTCAGCCAACTGACCTGAGAACAAGAAAATCAAAGTAAGATTCAAATCTATTTGACAACCGTCTAATAATGGGTATACAAAACAAGTGCCAAATTGAACACAAAATGAATTTTGAGATAAGTATGGAACTCGTTCTTTTCTTAATTATGTGCTACAGAGGCAGAAGTGTAAAGTGTGATGTGAGTAGAGTGAGTCCGTTTTCATCTCAGATTGAGTAATGTTAGTTTTCCGCTTGGCACTTGGGCCCTTGCTCGGTTTGGGCGTTGTTCTTAACAAGCATATTCACCATCTCCCCACAACCTGCATAGAATGTTGAACACCCAAAAATGTTCAAATATCACCCAAATACAAAGAACTGATTTTGATTAACTTAATATAACAAACATAACCTCCCATCTCTCACATCTTAAACCTTCATCACTCCACTTTCGCAATCGAGAAAATGTCCAGAGCTATGCTCTACCACGTCGACACTGGCCTACAGTCTCAGATGATCTTGAAATTGAAAAATGAAAAAAAAAACTGAATGAATATATGTCATATTTTCACCTTCCGCACGCACAGCAAACGACGAAACGTCAGCAACACCACCACGCCCGAGCCGAGCCGAGCTGAGCGCTGAGCCGAGCCGAGCCGAGCCGAGCCGAGCCGTCCAAGCGGGCCGAGCGCTGCTAAGCCGCCGTTTCGTTGCTGTGGAGCGACAGCGCCGTGACGGCAGGCAACCCACCCACCTCCGGAGTCGATTTGGAAGCTCTCCACTTCAGGAGCGCGCGTGCGTGCATCCGAGCGTGCGTGTTCTGAGGGTTCGGCGTTTTGAAAATAACAACATTTACTTCAGAATTTAGGTGATTCGGATTGAAATATCTGTTTAATTCATTAGAACCCATCGACAATGACATAATGGTAACTTAAGAAGAATCCGCAATCCGCTCACGTGAGAACTGTGCGGGTCCGAATACAAAGCGAAATTGCAAATGTTTTCGAAAAATTTCAATCTCTGTACTCTTACCTTTCCAAAACTGTACGGGTATGTCTATTTTCAGGTCATCTCTCTTAGAATAGTGCGCCTATCTCCTTGGCACTCCCACGCTCATCTCACGTGAGCACTCATGCGTGCGTCACTTATACTAAGCGGAATGACCTGAAAATTCAGAAACCCATACATTTTTGGAAAGGGGAGAGTACGTAGATTGTAATTCTTCAAAAATGTTGTCATTAAGTATAAGGCCCCGCACAGTTCTCACGTGAGCGCTCACCTTACGTGAACGCTCACGCTTACTTAACTTTACACGCTCCTGGACTCGGGCGTTGGAGCAATGGTAGGAGTGCGCGGTCATGGAGTCAGGCTAGGCCGGCTAGGCTAGGGAGACGTAAGGTATGGCGCACCGACACCTATTTAAACACTTTGCGGTGCTTAAATCACAAAATATTCCCATATTTTTAGTGTTATCGTATTCCTAACGTTGCATAGATGAAAACTGTGGAGCTCATTTTTCCCATACCTTGAAGTGTATGGGTTATATATACAATAAAGCCGATGGGACGTCATGGAGAATCGTGGGAGAGAGAAAGACAGCTTTGGGAACTTATTTAAACACTTTCTGTCGAAACTACGTAATTATTTAAACACTTTCTGTCGAAACTACGTAATTATCATCATGGCTGAATCTTTATATGGCAACTAATGATATAACCAAAGAAAACTGTGGAGTTAAATTTTAATATTTTTACCTATTTAATATTTTTCGAGGCTAGAAAACCGGACCTCTCTCTCGCACGATTCGGAAGAACGTCGTCCCGCCGGGTACTACCTGACTCCATGGCGTGGTGGTGTCGTGGTGTTGCTGGCGTTGCGTCGTGTCCTGTGCGGTAGGTGAAAATGTGACATGTGTGACATTTATTCAGTCTTTTCGTATTTTTCAATTGAAAGATCTTCTGAGACTGTGGGCCAGTGTCGGCGTGGTATAACTTAAGCTTAACCATTATTGCCTCACAATAATTCAAACAAAATCTCTAAACGCAGTTACCCTCTATTAAACATGATCAGATCCTCCGTGGAACTGACATCGAAGCAGTTTAAAACACGGCACAATTACCCGCCACATTTTAGGTATGAGAAATTCTGCTGCACATCCCTTTACAGTCATTGCGCTCGTCGTGCGTCTGGCCCTGGTCTGGCCGTCTGGCCTTGTCTTGCCTTTTTCTTTTTAAATGGAGACTTCAGGGGCGAACGGTAGTTTTATTTTGTACTTTGGACATATTCTTGAAAATTTCATTGTCTTTTCATTTAAATTACAGTAGCTTCATTCGTTGGCATGAAATTTCAGAAATGTTCAGCTATTATCGTCAAGTTTGAAGGTTACAACAACTTCTGCTACATTTGAACAAGTTTTGGTATGGAACATCAGACTTTCCCCATAACTCTCTCCTAAAAAAGTAAGTCCCAGTTAACATCTTTAAAATTTCATTTCTTTTTTATCACTTATGCTATTTTGATTGAAAAATTTAAAGAATTTGATGATTTATAAATTCATTTCCGAAATCTGTGAAGATGGCTGAATATTCTGAATATGGATTTGGAATGCGACTGGACGCTAACTTCCCCAGTCTAAATACCGGCGTTACTCTTCCAAAGAAAGAAATAGTAACTCCTGACCAAGCTCTGAAGTCGATTCGTACTCTTATATTGTCGAAGCCAGATGTTGGTGAGTACAAAATATTGACAATGATTTGTAGCAATTGGGTGGTACAAGACACAATTCATGAATTAACATGTCTTATTTTCTGTATGTGCCCTTTAGAATTTGCCAGAACAGATGATGAATTCTTATTACGATTCTTGCATGCTCGCAAAATGAATATTCAGGAGAGTTTTCAGTTATTAGTAAACTACTATTCTTACCGTCAACGCAACCGTCATCTTTTCATTCATCTTAGTGCTCAAGATGAATCTATCCAACAAGCATTGAGGGACGGTTTCCCAGGTGTCCTTCAACAGAGAGACAGGTTTGTGTATTTACATTTGTCTCCTATTTACTTATCTTGATTCTTTTTGTGTTCAACTTACATATCTAACTCTTCATTGTCAGAAAGGGACGTTGCGTACTGGTAATTTTTACTGCTCATTGGGATCATTGCAGTTACTCATTAATTACTGTGTACAGAGCCCTATTACTTACTCTTGAGAAACTTGTGGAAGAGAAACAGAATCAGGTTTGTTTTTCACAAAAGTATATTTTAATTGTGATGTCTGTAAGCATAGGGGTTGTTAAGATTGTTTTCATAAATTATAGCTGAATGGTTTTGTTGTTGTTGTGGACTGGACGGACTTTTCTTTCCGACAATCTTCCAATTTAAATCCCAAAGTACTTAAACTCATGATAGAGGGACTTCAAGATTGCTTTCCAGCCCGCTTTAAAGGGATTCACTTTATTAATCAACCATGGTATGTGGAAGCTCTTCTGACCATGATTCGTCCCTTCTTGAAAGAAAAAACAAAAGAAAAGGTAAACTAAGAATCCCTTGATTTAATTTTTTTACAGATTGAAAATAACTTTATTGATTGTTCATTACTCAAATGTAGTTTTTGTTACCAGATTTATATGCATGGAAATAATATGAGTACTCTTCATGAGTATGTAAGTAAAGACATCTTACCTGCTGAACTTGGAGGAGAGGGACCTTCTTTTAATCCTACGCTATGGTCTGACGAACTCTTAGAGGAAAGTTTGAAAACTTCGGAGGACCCTCAAACAGACACCATTTCAAATAAAACTGGAACTGACTCTGACAGCAGTAGCTCGGACTCAGATGAGTCTCCAAAGAAAACTTCAGATGTTCAAGTGAGGTAGGTATATTCAATCAAATAGGCCTTTCACATTTCCTTTTTTATGTAATTTTTTAACATTTTCGGCAGAAAACTCTCCAAATTGTTCACCGTACACATAGTCCCTGTTTAATTTTCAAATTGACGGGCTAGAACTAGAAATAACCAGGGGCAGTGGGTAATTGCCATTATGTTTTTTTTAAAAAATTGATTTTTGAAAAATTTATCTAGGCTTGAACCTGTTAAGATGAGTTGAACCAACATCGTCATTTTAATGTGGCTTTTCACCCAAATGGTCTGTAGAAGTACCCTTTGGTATCATTACAAAGGGATGGGCAGGGCTAGTTAAAAATTCAAAATCTTTAGCAATTCGGGGAAAATTGAAAATGGTTGCAAGGCGACAAGCAAGCCCCATTCTACTCTTGTGTACTTGAATTAAAAAATTTGTTTGTTTCCTATATACCCCTTTCAGTTTGGTTACTTCTGGTCTTCCCTGATTTTGGCAGGTTTACGCCAAAAAATTCATTTGAGTATAAATTATTGCGGCTATCACGTGCCACCATTGGTTAGTTTGAGTTTTGAAATGTTTACTAGGGAACTAATCTGGGATCGGGTGTTAGCTGTAACACATACATGAAATATGTTTTCTCATGGCTCCTGACTGTATAAGTGGAGAAACATTTTAAGTGGGAATCCCATAACAAGATTTAACTGTATTTGTGAAGAATCTTGCACTCTTGGTACATTTTGTTGTGAGAGTAAATGAAGAGCATCCCATTAAATTCTCATGACTTATCATTGACTTTCATTTGAAATCATTTCTAATATTCTCATCCATCTGTTCATCTTTCAGGAAGTCTGAGACTGTGCCTGAGACACTAAGCGGAAAGAAGTTTTTTAAGAAACCTCTGGTAAGGAAGACCAGTCACACCATCACTCCTATTTCATCTTCTCCTGACAAATCTTGATTGTTTCTCACTTTTTGGTAACTGTCAAGGTAATCATAATTGTTGAGACTTTTTACATTCCCATGTTGGACCAATGCCGGTAGTATGCTCTCTCCCAAATGTTTGCATACATGCGTCATAAGTGCCAATTTTTAAATTTTTTAACATGACCTTTTGTCTGTTCATCAGTATGATCGATCTTATAGTCTTCCAGTTGACATTTTTTAGGTGTAACTCTCAGTGTTATCTCACAATGATGTTATACACCACTGTACAGTTTGTATTTGTTTTTCATTTTGTTTAAGTGGAGTTTGGAACTGCAGGTTGTGAGATTGTTAACATTTTGCCTTTGATAAGGCAGAAAACTTAACTGTGAGTAGTGCTAGCTTGCTATTCATGCTGTAGATCTGGTAACAAAGTGCAAGCAATTGCAACCTATTTTGCAGTTGCTCTATTTTTTAACTGTTTTAACTTTGATCTTTTTCTCATTTTTATGTTTTTCCTTTTTTTTTCTGATTAAGTTTAAGAATGGTGTTTTGGGAGCACACTGTTATTATTTTTCTCTTCATAATGGTTAGGTGGCAATTATAGATTTATTCTATGATCAGGCAAACGTTATGAATTTATTTAAAAGCTAAGACCCTAGCTCAGTTGATCTGAACACTTGTGCTATTTAATGGTCATGATCATCTTCATTGTCATCATTATCATCATCCCTGACACTGTCAAAAGAAATGGGTTTTATTTTCACAGACTTTTTTATTACATACAGTATTTGTATGTATTCTTCTTTTGAGTCTCATTCATCTCTTTTGAATATTATTTCAATTATTATATTGTTTTGCTGTATACCTTATTTTCAATTGTGATCTACTTTAGACCAAGTATTATTTGTTAAATAATTAATTTGTGATCCTTAGTTTTTTGTCATAATTTTCAGTATTACCATTTAACTGTCAAATTTGAAAGCAGCACTATTGAAGTTTGTTTTGGATGCATTTCTTTAATTTATGTTTCACTTCCTAATGGTGCCCTTTCTCTTGTTATTAAGATTGTTACCCGTCTTTCATGGTTTTGGTGTTTTTGGTTAAAGTTCTGTTGTTACCATTTATTTTTTTATTTTTTTTTTAGGAAAAGTTGAGGTGTGAGTATCTAATTTTTATTTTTAAGTTTTATGTATTAATTCTTTTATTATTTGAAATATGAAATATATGAATTTTATGAGATAAAAAGATAAGCAAATCCCAAATTCTTCAAAGAAAGTCTTTGGCATTCATTTGACTTCTTTCAGTCACATATATGTACTTTATAATAATTTTGAAGTGTACTTAATGCCAGTTATAAAGTGGCTAATACTGTAAACGGGGGTAACTTTGGCCCACCCCTAAAATATTTTTCAAATGCTATGTAGCATTTTAAATAAAGCTTAACGGAGTGGACACAGCTACCCCGGTGGGCCAAAGTTACCCCTGTCTACGGTACTGAGTGTAAATGCTTGTTTGGGTCTGATGAAGCTGAAGGTGCTTTCCGTATTTAAACAATGTATCTGAGAGGTACCATTTCATACCAAATTTTACATTTGCCTACCCAACGTGTACTTATAATAGGTAGTGAGTATATTCAAATGCTCTATGGTACTATGAACCTGCTTGCTCAGGATGAGTAATTTATTTTTGTCTTGACTGACTTGTCCTCTTGTACCTACTTAAGATTTGTTTCTTGTGCATTTTGTTTTGTACATTTCATCTGCAACTTCAGAGAATGGCGCTTGACCATATGTATTTTCCCCTACAGCGTTGCCGTATTTTAGTTATCACCTAAGAAATTCTAGAGTCCGCAAACCTAATCCATCTTGTCAGAACCTAATCAAGAATTGTGTTAAATTTCTTTTCACTATGGGTGTAGCTTGTATTGTGTAAATCCCAAAAAATATGATATTTGACACTCTGTGATCCATCACTGTTTTCAGAATGTTTCTGGATATTTGTCAGAACACCATGATAGGGGAAGACTATATGGCTGAAGGACCCAGTCCTGGTCTTTAGAAAATGTTTTATTCTGCTCTGACTTTGTCACCCACTCATTTCACACATCAAGAATTGGTGGTGAGATTTGAAAGTTTTGCATTTTCATCCATGTACAATCGCTTTCAATAAATAGAGAAAGGTGAAAAATAAAAATGTATTTATTTAATTTGTAATACGTAATAAAATTTAACACAAATTACAAGTTTCCATGAAAAACTAGAATCACAACATTTTGCGTCCATAGGAACATGCATATTTGAGAACATTGTATGTAACCTTATGGAATCATCTTACTTGAGACAAATTTGTGTCACACTGTCTCTCACTCACATTAGTTGTATACAGTATATAAAAGGCTGCGTGCATGTCTTTTTCCAGTAAGAGTTACTAAAAAAATAATATTAGGAATACAAACATTTTATATTAGAAAAGGCCTTGCAACTTAGAGGAATGTGGTACAGGAAGTATTCATTAAAATAATTATAATAATAATAAAAAAAAAACGCTTTAGGAAACCTGTTTAAACAAGCTGTGTAGTTGGGACTCTCAGGGGCAAAGTAAGTAACATGATATGAGGTAGCTATGATGACATGAGATGGTAGTGCGATGGTAAAAGTTATGAAAAAAAATTTTGTGCGGCAGACTGATAGTGCTTATGAATTCTGATTCCTTGGGGGTCGAACATCACTGTTCCTCTTAATGCAATCTACTAGCCATCGAATTCCTTCGTCAACACCTTCCCTGTAACAAAGTCAACATATTCCGATAAAACATGGGTTTGTGAAGATCAGAGAAAAAGTAGCATTTGGTTTCTATACTAACCCTGTAAGTGCTGATATAGGCATAACCATGCAGTCCCTTCTTCCAATAAGATGGGCATTTTGATTAAAAATTGGTTTTACTTCCCGTACTCCCATGCAGTCGGTTACATCTTGCTTATTAGCTAATACCAATAGAGGTACACCCTGCAGACTCTGTGTGCTTATCATTTTGTCTAAATTTATATTATATTTAAAAAAAAAAAAAATTTAAAAAAAAGAACAAGAGAGAGGGAGACAGTCAAAATGAGTAGTTAAAGACTGACAAAGAACTTTTACTAGATACTTACCAAAAGTTTCTTTAGATTCGGATATTCTATCACGATCTGAGGAATCCACTATATAAATAACAGCATGCGACTCTGCATAGTACTGAAAGGCAAACAACTTAGTTCTTAAAGGCATAATAGGAACGGTCCTCACATCAAAATTAGAGACAGGGAAGACGATACATCCTGAATGAGCAATGGAACACAACTCAAAGCACCACATCTTATATCTTCCTCGGATTTTGTTTTGTATTTAAAGAATTACATTTTGTTATTTCAAAATTATCCTCCCTTTTTTCTATTTAAGAGGTACAGTATGTACACTGAGATTTATTTTAAAAATCTAACCTACGCTTAAACTGGTTTTGTTTCAAACTTTCTTTGTTACTTCTTAATACAGACAGCAAAAAAATTACCATTTACGTGATGGTTGTGAGGCACTTGACATGAAAAGGCCGAGTTGCTCTTGGAAAAAGGATATAAATTTAAGGAGTTCTTAATTAACATTACCTTGTCCCATAATGATTGAAGCTCTTGCTGGCCGCCAAGATCCCAAAAATTGAGAGCAATCCCTCCAACAACAACCCTTCCAATATTAAGACCAACTGTGCTGGTTATTTTACTAGGATTCATGCCTTGGTACTGACGCAGAAGTTGTGTTTTAGCTGACTCTAGGTAAGTCTAGGAGAAGGCAAATAAAAAGGAATTGACAAGGGTATTATCAATACATCTCCCAAATTTTTCTCAGACAAGAGACTGCATATGTAAAGGTTAAACAACAGTACATACTGTTTTCCCTGCATTGTCAAGCCCTAAGATTAACACACAGTATTCATCCTTCTGCACCATGTATTTGTAAAGTCCGTAGAAGAGGGTATACATCTCGGAATAAGCAGGGTCAAACAAAACTCAAAAGATACACACCGACATAAACATAGTTTAAACAGACCATAACCTCCACGTACTCATACTGACAGCAGCAGCAGCACTAGTTCAGGCATTCCCCATCATCGGCGCAGCACCGTCGCTGCAACCTTCGGGGCCCGACGCATGCATGCATCTCCCGGGGTGGGTTTGGTCTGCGAGTCTGCGTCTGTACACTTTCGTAGCTTTCGTCCCCCTACACGACCCCTACCTGTCACTTGGCAGGAAATTCATTTTTCGAGTAAAAATTGTAAAAAAGTAGCGCTTGTAAATTCAGAAAATATCGAAAAGTCTGCGATCACACAAAAATTCACAGGGAACCTTCACACTAAACGTAGACAACAATGTAATTTAATTTGGTTTTGTAAACATTTTTAATGCAGAGACTGGAAAAGTTTGTGAATTTACACGTGCTTCCCCCTCTCCCCTCCAAACATTTCAAACACAAATAGCACATGCAAATAGCTGGGACTCAAACATCCATGTGGGTCTAAACCCGCTTTTATTTTTAAGTAAAAGAAATATATATTCCATCACTTCTAAAACGGTTTTGTTTTCCCCCCACGTTTCGGATGATTGGCTGAACACTTGGTGTCGTCACTCGATATGACCCCCGCGTCACGAGACCTCGTGAGTAAACGGAGTAGAGGGTCCGCTGCATTCTTACGATACTCGAGGGAAAAAAGTTTTGCCCTAAAAACGAAAACGGGATTTGGGAGTGAGGAACAAGGTGCGTTAAGGCGTCTTCTCAATGGACCTTATGACCGAGGCTGGACCGAGGTGGATTTACTGATGGCGCCTGCGAGACACTAGGTAGGCCGACCCGCCAAACACGTGTGTGAAGGTGGCGGCCTATCCAGATAGCGCACAGAGAGGACGCGGAAATAAAATTCTTGGTACGCACATTTTTGTGGCGTCGCCTCTCGAAGAGTTCATTGTGGGGGCACCCTTATCCACCTATATCGGCGGGACACGGGACACACACGCCCACCTTGCACGCCTCGAGAAGCCTTGTTGAACTCTTGTTGCGCTGAGCGTGGCATCATAGCAGAACTTCCCTTCGATCGAGGCACTATTTGCATATCTGCATCTGTTGTGCAGATTGCAGGCCTAGGCCCTGCAAACAATCAACAGCCGTGTCAATTCAGTCACATCTGAACCACACGAATTTACTGTCAAGATTAATCAGCAGGCTGCAAGATAAGAGCTCAACAGCGCCACTCGTGTCAGTCCCTCTTTTGTGCCGACAGAGGCTATAGGACAGCACTGATTTTGTCGAACCCTTTCGATTGATAGCCAACGGAGCCAACGCAGGCGCCGCTCACCATGGAGCGCTTCGTGGTCATGGTCGCGGTGTCCTCCCTCGCCCTGACAGGTCAGTGGCGGAATTTAGACTATCGGGGTTCATACCAAGTTCTAGAATGGAGAGAATGTGTAACTAGTGACGGGTAACCCCCTTACCCCCACCCTGCCGTGTTGCAGGGTGCTGCTCCGGGGGCGACACCGCCTCACACAAGCCGCTGAGAGTCAACTCCTTCGGCCAGCACACTGACGGTAGGTGTATAACGCTTAGCCTAAGGGCCTCACCTGCCGCGAGGCGGCGTCTGTCCTCATCCCGACTGTGACCTGTCTTTGCCCCAGACCTTGCGAGGACGACTGCCGACCTGATCGACGCCCTGAGCGCCCTGGAGGCGGCGCGCGGCGGGGGCGGCGGGGGCGGCGCGGGGGCGCACGGGAGGGAGCGGCGCTCGGCCGAGGTGGCGGCGGCCAAGGCGCACCTCAACCGCGTCATGGAGGACATCCGCCTGCCCGACCGCATGACGTTCTTCGCGCTGGAGAGCACCGGGGCCGACGCGCGCACCACCCGGACGTGCCGGCTGTGCCACGCCGTGGGCGGCGCCGTCATCCACGCCATCCGCAACCAGAACAAGACGGGCGAGGCGCTGGGCGAGCTCGTCGTCGAGCTGTGCGTCCGCGCCAACGTCATCGCACCGCACATCTGCAGGGGCATGATCATGGGCAACCTGGTGAGTTCCAACCAGGGAAATGAAACAATAACACTCCAGTTTGCTGTACAAATTTTGTGAATTTTTTGTTGACTTTTTCTAGAATTCTACGAATTTTAGTGAATTTCCTTTGACGTTTTTTCTGCCTTACATTTCAATTTTTCGAAATTTTCTGATTATTTTGAAAAATTTTGAATTACGAGGTGTACAAAATTTTCAGAGTTGTTTCCCTTTCGGTTCCAGCCTTGTGCCGGGCCGGGGCGGTGCCACAGGCTAATGTAACACACCCACCGCACCGCCCTATCGCGCCGCTACGGTAGCACAAAGCACTCGATTGCTAACGGAAGTCTCGAGTGTATACTCAGATAAATGAAACGTGTCCGGCAGCTGCTATTTACCTTCTGATCAGTTGATTAATTTTTATTTTTTCTGAGGCACGAAGTAGCGTTATGGATTTTTTTAAATGTAGATACCGGCTCCATTCTAGAGCTTATAACAACACGAATGGCGTCTGTTTCGGGACGGCAGGACATTGTGGAGTACGTGGTGAGGAATACGGAGACCCTGGACGGCCCGTTTGCGTGCGGCACCATCATGGCGGAGTGCGCGGACGGCACCCCCTCCATCGACTGGACCCTGGACAAGGACATGGGCGTCAAGCCGCCGGCCAAGATACACAACACCATGCTGGATTTGGTGAGCACCGTCGTCCCTTTGCCGCTGCGAGCTGTCGGCAGATCCTCACCTCACGAGCGTCCTCTTGCCATCTCCTCTCAGTCGAACACGCCGAAGGCGGAGCCGTACCGCATCCTGCAGATCTCGGACTACCACTGGGACACCACATACAATCCGGAGGGCACCATTCACTGCGGCGAGCCCACGTGCTGCCGTCGCAACCAGGGCGCCGCCAAGCGCCCCGAGGACCGCGCGGGCAAGTGGGGCAACTACCGCGCGTGCGACATCCCCTGGCAGACGGTGGAGGAGTTCATCAAGCACACCCAGGAGAGCTACCTCTCCAAAGACGTAAGTACGCAAGCGGGGGCGGAGCGGGGCGTCGCCCGACCCGCCGGCTGAGCTAGCAGCCCATACCACACAGTGGTGCTGCGGGCTGCCTACCCGCACATCCGTAGGCGCTTATTGACCGATGTGGTCGTCGAAGACTCTAGATTTTTGAGACTGTTACAGCATTTTAGTATAGACGCTACTCTAAATAGGAAAATTTGTCCTTCACAAGATCAGGAATTCCTTGTGATCTGCTTTAAAAGCAACGCAGGGAAGCATTGGCAAAGCGAAGCTGTACTTGTCACGAAATTTGCATAGCGCCCAACGGTCGCGAAAATCGAGAAATTTGTCTGAGGCGACTGGAAGCTCTGGAACCTAACGCTCTCGATCCCATCGTGGACAGAAAGTGGACCTCATCTACTTCACTGGGGACGTGATAGACCACGGCGTGTGGGAGACGAGCCGCGGGACCAACGTGGAGATCCTCCGGTCGACGTTCGCCTCCATGAAGCAGGCCTTCGGGGACGTGCGCGTCCTGCCTATCGTCGGCAACCACGAGCCGCATCCGCTGAACTGGTGAGCGTAGCACAGCGTAGTCCTGTCCGTGTCTGACCTGCTGAGCCCGTTGGCAGTGCAGGGGCGAAGGGCGAAGGGGGGCGCTGGCGGTGCCAGTTAGGAATGCTGTTACATTTACTCGTTCAGCTGTGGTTGGGAGCAGCAGCGGGGCGCGCCGGGGCAGGAGTGGGGTGATAGAAGTACCCTTAAAGGGGGGTCACAACTATCACGCAATGGCGTTACCCCTACGACTGCTCTGAGACCGAGGGGGTACGACCATCCCGGGATTATAGCCCCAACGAAAAGGGGGGGGTTCAAGTTGTAACCCCTCCACGTAGGGAAACAGCAGAGGCGACTCACACCGCACTCCACTCCCGGTGCGGCCCTCAGCTTTGCCCCGGACACGATTACAGACGACGCGCTGTCCTCGCGCTGGCTGTACGAGGTGCTGGCCGACGTGTGGATCAAGAAGACAAGGTGGCTGCCCGAGAGCACCCGCGAGACCATCCTGAGGGGTGGCTTCTACACCCTTCTCGTCGAACCAGGTTTCCGTGTCATCGCGCTGAATAACATGTACTGCTATCCTATGAACTGGTGAGTTAGATTTTTGAAATATTGAGTTATTCGAGTCATTCCAAGTTACTGTACATACGTTGACGGATATTAAATGCGTTGCTCTAGGTGGGTTTTGTACAATCCCGTAGACCCATCTGGTCAGTTAGCCTGGCTTGTAGATGTTTTATTGGAAGCTGAAGCTGCGGGAGAAAAAGTACACATTCTTTCTCACATTCCACCAGGAAGTGCCGACTGTCTTGTGGCCTGGTCGCGTGAGTTTGCAAAAATTGTTGATAGGTGAGAAAAAAATCTGTCAGCAACAAGAATTAAAATTACCCACATTGAAAATAAAAGTTCAAAAATTAATACCTTGCAGATATCAAAAGTCAAATCTTAAATATTATTTCAAAATTATATGATGGTTTCTGTTTTAGATTTTCAGCAACCATAGCAGCTCATTTTAATGGTCATACTCATGTTGATGATATGGTCCTGTTTTATGATCAGTATGGGCGACCTAATAATGTAGCATTCAATGGAGGCTCCCTCACAACATACTCAGATGTAAACCCCAATTATAAGCTTTATCTTGTTGATGGAAATGCTGACAAAGCAACATGGGTAAGTTTCTTCTTTTTCTCTGGAATCAGTATGATGTGGTTATTTCATGTTTATCATTATTATATCTCTTTCTAGAATGTTATTGATGCAGAGCTCTGGGGATTTAATTTAACACTGGCAAATGAAAATCCAGATGATAGACCCAAGTGGTATCCTATCTATACTTTCAGAGAGACCTTTGGTGTCAAATCAATGCATCCAGTTCATTTAGAAGAATTCATAGGAAGTCTCGCTAAAGATGAACAAAAGCTACAAAAATATTATTGGTAAATTGTCTGATTTTCTTATCATTCTAGTTCAGACACTGATATTAACAAATCATTTTAACAAATAGTTATCTATGAAATTGTCTCTTTTACCTCCCCAGGTCTCGGATGTTGGACAGTGATGTCAGCCATAGTAGAGGATGTGATAAATGGTGTGCACAATCGCTTATATGCAGCTCCCTGAAATCTGTCCCCCATCAGGATGATCATTGCCAGAAATTCATAAATAAAAGAAAATAACATTGTAGATTTCAAAAAAAATTTGATTAATACTTCTATTTATATTAACACTCTATATCTTGCAGGCTATGTTTTTTCACAATGAGAGGGGCTCATTCAGGAAAAAAGCCTATATAGTACATGGTTTGCTATAATTTTTCACTTAATGGCAGCCATCTAACATTTGCCCTATCAACAAACTCTTCTTTTGGCATATCTTCTAAGAGTTGTAACTGTAAAACAGATGTTAGAGATGTAAACAAAACTTATGGAACACTTTGATCAAAAAAGATTAAATAATAAAAAATACATCACTTGATGTTTGTACCTGTTTTCGAACATGTTTCAATAAGAGCTCTATCTTTTCTGGGTCATCACAATTCTCTTTGAAGAAGCGGAACCAGAGGGCTCCAGCAAGTTCCACATCTGAGGTAAGCAATCCATAATCATATAACAGAAAAGCGGCCACAAGTTCATCATGTAAATCATCAAACCCTTTTGATATGGCTGAAGGAGCATATGACTAAATTGAAGAAGGAAAAATGTTTAAAATTAATATCTTTAATAGTGAAAACTGTTTTTTCTTACAGTCCTTGACAGCATACATATTCCTAGCACTACAAGCAGCTTTGGTTGTTCAGAGGCTTGTGGGACTGTACTTACTTCAAGCTTTTTTGCTCGTTTCAGAGCTGTTTCCCACATATACTCCAAAGAATATTTTTTCAATAGATCTCCTTCTTTATTTTCACGTGCTCCTCTCACATTCAGCATCCACATATGCAGTTCTATAACTAGAAACCAAGAATGAAACGTATCTTTCATCTGAAAAACTTAATATTAAAATTAATTTGTTGGGTTATCTGAAAAAGAAGCAATTTATGTTCAAATACTATGATCCTCACCTTTAAAATACTGCTTCCAATCGACAGCCTCAACCCCTTGAAACAGAGTTAAACCTCTAAGGCGATAGTACTGCACATAATTCAAGGAAACAAATACACAAACAAATAATTGAATTCATGAATAAATAAATAAATAAATAAATAAATAAATAAACAACAAAATAAGTGAGAAGTGGGGGACTAAGGTAAACCACAATACTTAAAAAAACTGTTACTTACTGGGTGTGGTCTTGGACATAAGCCGAGACGTAAACGGGTGTTCATCATTTTTTTACTAAGCCATGTATCCTGAACATTAGGTAATTCTTGAGGTTGAGATGATAAAAGTTTTGCTTGAATTTTATTCACCAAGCCAGTGTGCTCCCGAGAACAAGACAGATTGAGCAGATGATGATTGGCAGGTGTCAAATGCTAGAAATTATAAAAGACCAATTTCATCATAACTTGTCAATTTTTTTAAAGGTATAAACTGAACACAAAATTATTCGTTTTAAAATGTCTAGTGCTCAGCAGAACCAGTAACTAACCTAAGCAATAACATGGATTAATCTTTCAGTATAAAAACTAAGGAAGGCCACAAACCTTAAGGACATTCAATGTTGGCCGTATCGTCATCTTGAACCAATTATATTAGGCTCGATAAAGTTTAGAACTCTATACCTGGTATTTGGCTCAGTAAAGTTTAAAGTTTAGGTTGGACTCTTTACCCTCTACACCTGCCGTTTGTCAACAAAAACAGCATTACATTCCTGTGCATTTGCCTTGCCAACCTTCGAAATATGGAAATATCAGTTTTACCAACATCGACCGCAAAAGGAGATTTCAAACTAGCATTTTTCCTGAATTCTCGGTTCAATTTAATCCAGTTCTTGTTTCGCATAACATTACTTTTCATTGTTTGGTCACGTTTATTTAATACTTGTGCGAAGGAGAATTTTTTGTTGTTGTTCCTGTTGCCATGGTGCCATGGTTATTTTTTATTATTAACCAATGAGAGCTCCGGTCAGCCATCGTGTCGAAAGCAAGAAAAAATGGATGAAGTGGAGGTGGAGTGTAAAGCAGGCACTTATCCAAATTTAGACGATATTGTTGTGGAAGGTGAGTGCAGAGTATGCCCTTTTTACTTTTAAATGTCGACTCTATGCTTAGGTACAAGTTTCAACATTTGACAACCCTCTTCTTGGATATTTTACCCATGGAATTTGTCAGATGGTGCTCGGGCTGTTTTCCCTTTACCTACTCCAGCAGCCTTGATGGGGGGCATTAGTTTTGGTTTTCATCTATAATTGTTCAGCTCTCCTGTAAATTTCCATTGAATGGTTACCTCAGCCGCAGTTTTATTTTATTCCATGCCTCCTTTAGATAACAGTTCTATTTATGGCATGCTGGTTAGTTGTGCCTCTTGAGAACTGTCATTATTTTGAGTAGGTTGGGGAATGTGGGGGTGGTGTTTTAGGGGTCTACTAGACTAGAGGAGATTGTTTGACTCTTGCTTGTAATATATTTCTTAAATTCTTCTTTATAATACGTATTTAAAAAAAAAAATCTCACCACTGCTGTTAAATTTGCAACACTTAAATTTTTGTATATTTGTAATTCCTCTTTATACTTATTTCATGAATCAAGATGAGGGACCAACTTTACTCCTTCCGTGTATTGTATGCAATAAGACATTTAAACCAGAGGTACTTCAAAGGCATTCCAAAGTATGTGAGAAGAATGCCCACAAAAAAAGAAAAACCTTTGATTCTTTCAAACAACGAGTACAAGGTACTGATTTGGCTGAGTTTCTACCTTTTTCGACTGTACAAAAGAAAGTACCTCACAGTGATAAGCCAATAAGTCCCAAAAAGGCTTCTAGCCGATGGAAAGAAAATCATGAAGCATTTGTAAGTGCCATCAGAGCAGCAAGAGGTAAGTGAAAATTGACCTGTTTTTTATAAATCATAAGGCAGAACCTGTTTCTCAGATTACAACTAAGTTCTGTTTTCTTTTACTTTTCTAGGGGAGGGGTCGGACACCCCTGGAGGAAGTGGAGATTCTCGATCTGTCTTAAGACCTCCGGACCATGAGCAATGTCCATACTGTGAGCGCCACTTTGGTAGGAAAGCATTTGATCGTCATCAGGAGTGGTGCAGAGAACAACATTCTAGACAGCCACCAGCACCTGCTAGTGTACAAGCCAAAGAACGGTTGGAAGCTCGCATCAAGGTAATTTCACTCTTTATTAGTAGTACTTCTTTCTCTTGTATTTTTATTTCGCTTTTATTTTTTAAAAATGATTTTGGAAAGAAAGCTATCTACTGTCGAGTATTAACATTACTTCACTTCACATTAATTTAAGTACAAGTGTAAGATATGATTTTGGTGAATAAACTTGTCAATGTATTCTGTTTATTTCAGTACCGAGCACCACCAATTAAGTCTAAGAGAGCCATCACCCGTGAAAAATATTCACCTTTGGTACAGCGCAAAGTTCGGCAAGTCAGCCCCAGCAGCAGTTCTAACTACAGCAGTGCAACAGGGAGTGCAACATCCAGTGCAGGCAGTTCTAGACACACTCCTCAGTCTCAGCAGGAGCAATCAAATCGCTTAAGCAAAAGTGGAAGTAAGTGGGCTCAAGTTTAATCAGTCCTTTCAGTAATATTTTGCAACATTAAGTATATCATGTACTCAGTTGATAGTTCTATTAATCATTCTCATATTTTCTTCCAGATGTTACATCTGGCCGGTCTCAAAGTAAAGATTCTGCAAATGCCTTAGGTTTCAGCAGGGGAGTGGTCGGAAGATCTAGTTTACGTTCATCTCAAAGATCTGCTCCAAGACCTACTTCTCCTACCAAGCAGTCCTCTGGGATGTAAGTGATACAAAATAGGGAGCATTGTTCCTACACAGCAAGATACTATAATATTCTGTTATTTTTCTCTTTCTTTGTGTCTAGTGGAAAACTCCCAGCCTCACCAATTTTACGTCGACATTCAGAAGATTCTCGAAGAGTTCTTGAAAAAGATGACATTGCAATAGCATCAGCTGGTCTAAGGAAACTTCAAACCAGAAATCCTCTGGGGAAACATGATTCTAAGACTCAGGACACTCCAAAAATTATTACAGAAAAGAAGAATGATTTGTGTAGTGCATCCACAGCCAACACTCCTACTATGCATATTGAAATTAACAGCAAGCAAATTAAAGATAATACTAATAATTCCAAAAGTTCAAAGAATGATCTACTTTGGAGGTAAGTCTAAATGCTCCATCATCTTTAGCGATAAGCAGCCTATTTCTTTAGAAGAGCAGTGATTGTGCTCTGGACTGTATGCTGGTGGGTGGAATGAGATGAGCCTGAGTAACCTCTACACTTAAAAATAACTTATTTTCCCAAACTTTATTTGGTACACCTTTTCTTAAAATTTTGAGATTTAATTTCTTGCTGATTGCGTGATCATTTTGATGTTTCAAAAATTAAGGAAATAATTTTAAAGAAGGCACAGTAGCAGTACAGCTTTCTTGTGACAATGCTCCTCATTTCTTTTTCCTCCCACAGGCAAGGCTGTGCCAAGCACACATCACTCTTATCCCTTCTCCCAAATCCTCCATCTCCTGCGGTTCCCTCCCCTGTTACTCCAAGAGGGTTAATAAGAGAGAAAGAGGCTAGACGAAACTGCATGTTTCAGTACAAAACGAACCCTATTGCTATGACTAGCCATGTGGCAGAATTGGTAGTAACACCTCTCTGCACACGTTACGGTCCAAGTGGTGGAACCAAAAATCTGAAATCTCCCTCTAACTTTCATGCTAAAGGTTTACCTCTTTGGGGTAGAAAACTTCACCATGCTGATTCAACAAGCACGGTTGGGATTACAGATTTTGATTCAGGAAGTGCCATAAGCCTCAAGCTGAGTTCTTCATCCGAAACCCCTGAATACTGTTCAAGTAGTGCTGACTCAAATCGCACCTATGTGACTCAATCATCTGTGTGTTTCAAAATTGATAATTTACCAGACGTTGACCGTCACCAAATTGAAAATTCATCCCCAGAACAAAATTGGAATAAGTTGAGTTATTCACATTGTAACTGTAATGGTGAAGATCTCCCTAAAGATTTAGGCTTTGCAGAAAGAACTCAGTATCAATCAACCCCTGAAGAAATTTGTAAAACTTTGAAAAGAACAACATATTACGACCAGCCTCATGCATCTTCTGATTTTAGTGACAGGGAGAAGTGTATCCCGAGAAAAAGGGTGAAGACTAGTAAAAGGTCTAGAAAAGCAGTGGTCTCAAGAGAACACTCTAACATATCCTCTATTTCGAATACAGTTCTTGCAAATCAATTGAGGTCAAACTGTCAGGTAACAGCTAATGCTGCCAAGAGTAATAAACTTCCTAGCATTCATAGCAGCATTGGCCTAACAAATGGAGCCATTAGCACTTCTCAGGAAAAACTGACTACCTGCAGAGCACTTAGCGGAAAAAGTCTTTGTACAACATGGCTTGATATTGCCAAATGTGGTAATCAAAAGAGCCAGTACATCAGTTTTAACACTCATTCAATTATAAAACAGTGTAATACCCATGAAAAATGGGTATCATCTGAAGAGTGGGATATGTCAGCTTCTGTCTCCAATGATTCAACATCCATATGCAATGATCACAGTAATGTGTTGACTACTCCCATTTATCATGCCAAAATTGACCAGAGGGATTCAAATGATCAAGCAAAGAATATTGTCAGTTTGGACAAAATGCATTTACAGAATATGGTGCTGCTGAACAAAGTCCATTTACAAAGCAACACCAATTGCGCAGTAAATAATTCCACTGTTCATGGAAAGACTATTACAAAACCTGCTTTTCTGATCAGGAATCAATCGTCCATTAGACTGCAACCCTTACCATTGAAGAAGAGCTTAAGGTACTGCCAGAGTAGAAAAAGTAAATTTTTCTTCATTCTGACAGTTTAGTTATTTAGTTGGCTTTGTAGGTAATGTCCTTCCTGCCTCTGTCCTCCAGCCCACTTGTGCAATCATTTTAGTATTTATTTTTCTTTTAGTTCTGATCGAAAACTTTGTGTATTGTAGGACACTATTAGGTGGACATATTCTGCCCAGTATGTACAACCTCAGATTAATTGTAGGTGGCAAAAGGATGTGAGTACTGTATGTTCATATGAAGCACTGCTTCCAGTCACATTTACAATCCGGCTGGATTGCTGACTCACTGCCATGTGTCAGATTTGTGCGCACTTAAGTAGCATTTGCTTTTTGATGCTTTGAATGTCCTTTTCTGACCATACTATTCCATTGCATTTTTTCCTCATATTTGCTGATAATGTTTGGAATTTTTGAACTCAATGTAACATTATTACTTTTACACAATTTAACATACTTCCTTCCTCATGAGCAATCAATCAGTTGTTGGAAAAAAAATTCTTTTATTCTTATGCTTTTATCATATTGTTACTTTTAGCTATTTACTGTACACAGATAGGAAGAAATTTCCTTTTCCAAAAATACATACACTTGCTTCAATAGATGTGTATTTGTTTTCAAGGAATGATGACTATCATCTGAACAGTATTTTTTGCTTAATTTTTTTCTCTTTTGAAAATGGATTTATTTATCTGAATCAACAATTATCGTTTGCTTTTGAGTGTTCCAAACCTGTTTTTATCTAAATAATTATTTTTGTTGCAGTGGCAGTTACCAAGAAGAGCCATATGATCCTTATGCATCGGCCGAACGTCAGATGTTGGAATTGTTACGCAGTGACAGTGCTTGCAACATGAGCAAGAAGCAGAAGCATGAGTCACCATCTCCTGCTCCTTCTATTTCCCCTATGCCCTCCCCAGCCCTCTCCCCCAAACCATCTCCACTAGAAACTTCCCCAACTTCCGCTTTCACTCGTTATGCAAAAGAATTAGAATCAACAGAAACTGGTTTTCAGAAGGAAACATACTCAGAGAGCCCTGGCAATCCAAAAGTTAATGATGCTATAAACAGCTGTGGTACTGACGACCATTCAACTCTAAGCGAGGAACTTCATAAAAAATTGAGTAATGTGCCTGGAACCCAGAGAACTGAACTTCTGGAAGAGTCCCCTCCAGATGTGAATCAGCTGCTGCCTGTATCAAAATCTAAATCTGAAGCCCCTCAAACAGTTCATCCGGTGAAGCCTCAGCCTCCCCCTAGGTCAAATAGAAGGTTGGCATCTTTGCCCTTATGTAATAATTCTATTGATTTGGTTGTGTCTGGTAGTGCTATGCACCCTCTTTTGCAATCAAGTCAGTCTGAAGAGGCAGTACTTAAGGACACAGAAAGCGTTCCATACACCGACTTTGACCATAGACCAAAAACATATGACTTAGATAGCAAGACTGGAAAAGAAATGATTGAAAAAGGTGGTTGGTTTTGCGAGAAGGCTGTATTCAGTGAGCTGGATTCTCCCATAGTTATTGACTCAGCTAATGGAGGCAAAATCGAAGTGCTGAATCTTGAAAATAGGGACGATAGAATGAGAAGACGTGAAACTAGAGAGAGTAGGGAAGTTCGAGAAATTACAGAGCAGGAATCAAACATCACAGATATTGATAATTTGCTAGAGGAAGTTGTTCGAATGCAACACTCAGTGTCTATGCTCTCAGAAGTAGATCCTTCCAATTCTAAAGCAAACACAATGCCAGTTAACATCTCATCTGCTCGTAGTCGTAGAAATCGTGCTGGTAAAATGCACATAGAAGATTATCTGTTCCCAGCTGAGCTGCTCGAGAGGGAAAATAATAATTTTGGAACTTCAGCAGACACCTCTGAAAGATCTAACTCTGTGTTTGGTTCTACAAAATCTCGGAAATCTTCATCTAAAGGTCGCAGGCTAATTGAAGATATGCTATTTCCTCAAGGGATTGATCTTAATGCCAATTCAGATTATTTGGAGGATAGTGATGTTGTTGTGTCAGTTAATGCTTTGACAACCATGTCTAAGCCCTCAGAGGAACTAAGTTCAAAGATGAATGCTGTATTTTCTCATTATCCTACCTCTCCAGTGGCTCTCACTTCTAAAGCTCCAAGTGTTTGTGATAACAGTGATAGTATATCCCGTCCCAAACCCATGTCCCTTTCCACCCACAGTTCCATCAGAAATGGTTGCAATGGAGGAAATGACAAAGACGCCAGCTCAACTCCAATGAGTCCAATGCAACCACTTAACCAAAGCAGACAGTCAGCCAGCAGCAGATTAAGTGCAGATAGTGCATACAGTAGGTAGGTGTTGACTTAAAATATTGATTTGTAATATTGATGACTATTTATAACCTGCTTTTAAATGTATGTGCTTAGTTTGAACCGCAGGTCACCAATCCCACAAATCCGTCGACAAGGAAGTGTTGGAGCACAGGATATACATCGGCAAGGAGCAGAAAGCCCTCAATCTATCATTTCCCAATCGCTGGCACAATCTCTTGTACTGAGCTCGAGTGGGTCTGAGTCTTCTCTCCCGCCACTGTCATCTTCTCTGTCAATGAAGCGCGGCAATCAAAGTAAGCATGAATGTGTTACTCCTTCATCTGATATTGTGAGTGCAACCACACCACTTCTCCCCAAGCTTTCTAAGTTTTGTCACCAATGTGGGACCAAATTTCTTATCAGTGTCGCAAAATTTTGTCATGAATGTGGAGCAGCTCGTTTGGAAATTTGTTAAACTGTCTTTGACAATGATTATTTTTTAAGTTGAAATTTCTACCTTTTGTAATATGTATGTGTCTGAGAAAAAAAAAAAAAAAAAAAAAAAAAAAAAAAAACCTTAGTTGGTTTGTCTGGTCTTAGTTGCAAGGATGTCCATCATAGTGATGAATCTAAATCTTGCAAATCTCATACTTTCCATCACCAAAGATGGATTTTCTATTAAATTAACATATCAGTTTCATACTGTGTCAGTGTCAGATGAAGTTTGTTTTATGTCTTTCTTGTTTCATCTCAGCAAATTGATTGTCACTTTCATGTCCTGATACAATTACATTTCATGAACATATGTGATTACTAATCAAAATACTAGTTCATTGGTAATAGGGTTAAACCAGTTAAACTAAGACATTTTTATTTATAAACTAAATTATATCAATGAATTCTATAATACATGAGTAAGAGATGAATATTTATTCAAACTTTTAAAAACTGTTTTTAACTTAGATCTGTGATAACAAGAAAATCATTTTGCGCTTTTTTTTTCTTTTTGTAATTTTGAGTACTCTGACAGAATCTCATTCTGTGAATCTAATTTAAACATTTAATGCTTGTTTGAGTCTGGATTATTGGGCTTAAAAATCACATGCATTGAAGATTTTAATGTAATCTAATTATAATTCATGACATTGTAAAAATTTACCTCCTTAAAATTTTAGTTCATAACAGAGTCTTTTGGAAGGCTAAGCAGTAAGACATCTAATATAAATAATACAATATGTCATGTTAATTCAACAAAAATCATCAAAATTTCTTGCATATGCATCGTGTCACCCACCATCTAGAAACAGCTTTTTATTTCTTCTAGCTCTAAGACTTTAACCATGAATATTGACTGAAAATATTTTGCATTTACTATCCCAGTATTCCCTAAAATTAAAAAAGTGTGATGGTGTATTTGGATTTTACCACCAATACACTTTATATCTGTTCTTTCCTTTTATTGTAAACATGATCTAATGCACTTGCTCATCTTTATGTAGCTTGACTCAGTGAGCTGTTGTAAAGCTGTGAAGTGTTTGATGTATTTTGACCTAAAGTATGAGGACACAATCTAAGAGACTTATTAGTGCAGTATTAAACTTTTAATGCTATCACACAGTATTTCAAAGTGATAAATGTTTAATGCTTATGTTATTCATAATACAATACTATGGAGCAAATTTTATTGTTTCGTTTTTTGTCAACAGTTGTGGAAAGAGTGAGGTGGTGTGCTAGGTGCTCCAATGCTCCTCTTTTTCATGTAATACAGGAATTGTATGTCATTTCCACCAGGTAGGGACCAAAAATGTGGCTTGCAAGCAGATGTCCAATACCCATAGATCTAAAAAAACATTTTCACACTGGTATTCAATGTATTTGGATATGGATATAGTATTCTCAGTTTCAGAACTTTTTCAGATTTTTTAAATTGTAAACCATCAATGTATTTTCATATTTTTCCTTCATGTTCCATAAGGCGTTCTGAAGAAAGACTGACTGCTCATGATTCCCCTGTATAAATGCATATTGGAAATGTATCTGGTTTTCTCATGCTTTATGAACTTTAAGCTCTCTTTCTCTCTTTTCTACTTTAATTATACGGGTTTGCACTTGTTATCCCGATGCATTCCGTTCACATCCTTGGACCAGAAGACTACCATATTGTATATACTATTATGCAACGGTCAGGATATGTCAAAATAAAAATTATACCGCAGTCTTTTACTCTTTGCAAGACTCAATTTAGAGTAATGTTAAAGTGATGTCCTTTCTGAATTCATTTTGAGTGTACTTAAGAAAATTGCATAGTGATTGTTAATCTGGTCTTACTTTGTTAGTTTTCTGATTTGTTAAATATTTTGTGGTTTTATTTTGCAGTTATGTGTTCTATTGATTTAGAAACATTGTGTGTTTTTTTGTATTTAGAGCTCAGAGACCAATGATCAATGACTCTTCATTCTTGTTCAATTTTAACCTAATTAATAATTTTAGTGGCAGAGGATGTAATAGTTAAACTTGCTCTAGTCTTAACATATTCCTCTCTAACTTGTATTGGACCACCTCATACTACAACAAATAACGGTGTTTTAGAGGCAAACTCTACCTCAATGAGTATTTGTTCAGATTTTTTTTTGTGTTTTTTTTTTCCTATCCTGTATTGTTCTAACGTACTCTTTTTGCAATGACTAAATTATTCTTATGTTATGCATGATTTAACACAGTATTACTATCTGTAATATGTTTGCTTTTCTTATAATCAAGTGTATTGAGTGGTGTGGTATTATTTCTTTAATTGACCATTCTTGGTTCTTCCCCTTTCTTCCCCTTAATTTTCACTATTTACCTTTCGTGAGAACATTAGTACTACCAACTATAATTTGGCCCTAGAATAATCAGGCTGATCATGTTTCCCATTCTGCGTTATGGTGAAAGTGTAATTTGCAGATTTGTTAATGTGCTGATGACACCTTCATTACTATTGATTTTGTTCAATGTTAAATTCCAACTGTAGTTTCCTTATCTACTTTTTCTTTTAGTTTGAAAAATAGGATCAGTTAATCCTTACTGTGTTTTATTTGAAAAAAAGAAAAAGATTTTTTTTCATTTTGCAAGTTTGTTTTGCAGAGCATTTCTGTGTTGTTTCAAGAACACATCAGCAGCTCTGAGGTATGCAATGATACCTCTTAATGTGAATTGAACTTAAAACTTTGTATTATTATTCCGTCCATTAAGTGCCTTGCTGGAAAAATTATTTAGAGTAAGATACTATAGAGGAAAAGAAACAATCATGAGATGATAATGATTTACTACTGCAATCAAGTAAGTTAGGAAAAAATATGTAACTATTTTTCTCAGTTTTGCTGTAATCTCTGTATGTTCATTTACTTCCATGAAAATGCATTACAAGGTTAAATCTAGTCACCCCTTGATGCTCTTTCATTTCTGTTTTTACCATTTAACAGTCAAAGCATCTCAGCCGTTAAAACCAAATGTACTATCTGTGTTCTTGTTTAGTAAATAATAAATTATATTTAACACAAAATTTCACATGTGTATTTCCTCCAATACAACGGACCCTTGCTCCCTAAGTCTAGGAATGCTGGAACCATAAAACTAGGAGTACGTGCGGCAGGCACGTAGTTGCTGAGCGAATTGAGAGTTAAAAGAAATATACCCAACCCAACCGCCGTTTTGGTAGGCAACCCACAAGTCAGTCAGTCAGTCAATTACGGAGAAGGTGGGGGTATAGAGGGCAGAGGGGGAGGAGAGGGATATCCTCCTCGCGCGCCGCAGTTCACGCAACGGCATTTGCTGGCCGGCCGCCGCCCTGTAGGTAGGCGCCCGCCAGGTAGAGCCGAAATTCGAGTGGTGCCCCCCCCCCTCACCCCCTCCATTTTACCCCACACCCATCTGAGATCAGGGTGTAAGAATTCTTAGAAAGAATGCACCTGCATCACATGCTGACAGTCCCTCCCCCCCACCTCTCATTCCTTATCCTTCTGAATTACGTTTGCCCTCAAACCAACTCACATGAATCCATGATAAGCCAGAAATGGGTCACTTAGAATATACTTTAAAAAGACTTTGCAAGAAATATTGTAACAGAGGCCAGTAACTTTAAATACGATCAAGACAATCACAAAGACTCAGGACCTTTAAATGATGATATCTATTTTGAAATGAATGTCAGCTATTAAGGATAAAATTAAAACAATTGTACCATTTCAATGGTTATAAGGCTATATATTAGTAATAAGTATGTACTTCAATATTTTAGAAAGACTGTTTTAATGTAAACACTCCTGGCATAACTAATATATAACAAGTACGGTCTCTCACCTAAATCCTATCCACAGTATCGCCTGTGGTGGCTCAATAACAAATCAATACGCTGGGAAACCAAGCAAGGATTCAAAACTAAATTAAACGAAATATAAGGAAATCATACTGCCGTTAGAAACTCTCACTTGTCAGGCCATGGGTGCGTGATTTCAATACTAAGACCATACTCTAATGTTCACCGAACAGTTTCACAGCTTCACTGTAAACAACAATGCCTATGTTATTGGGTTATGTCACTCACTTACCTCGGAGGAACACAACTAAGCTGCATCGATACTGGCTGTCATTTCCGTAGTCCGTGACGTTCATTTCACTCATCCAACGCAATAAAAAGTGTTTTGAGGCACTACCCATCTCACTCCTCCCCAAGCAACAGACGTAAACAAACAACAAATCACTCGATCCCACACTTCTACACAATGACGACACTTGAAACTTCGTCCAGCGACGTCCACAACCCTAAACGCGACTTCAGACTACATATTACATGAAAAAGACTGTTAATTATTTAATTTCGATAGCGTAAAACAGCCGAGATGTACGCCGGGCGCGCCGAGTTTGCCTTTTGCTGAGCATGGCGGGCGACAGGCGACAGCGGACAGCGGACGCGAAGTACTTCCCGCGCAGCCGCTAGGTGGCGCTATCTCTCAATGATGTCTTCAAAGTACTTTCCCTGCCAGCCTTCCAGAATTGCGGAACACTACTGCTTTTTACGATTACTTCTGTACTTTAATAGGAGAAGTGGCTAGAATGCACACACAGACAGACAGACTCAGCGATAATTTTTTTTTTTTAAGGACTGTTTTTATTAAAGTAACAGACAAACATGACAACAAGATTGGAGCACATGATTGCTTCGGGGGCGGCACAAATTGAATTTGAGGCCAGCCTTGCACATAGCAGCTTTGTGTCCCGGTTTTGATAGATTGAAGGAAAGGGGCTTTGGTGGATAAATTATTCTTGCTGATAAAAAATGCAAATTTAAATTCTCTTATTGTATCTATAACTTTTGTAGCTTGAACCTTTTTATTGTGAACATACTCAAAACTAAGACAACAGTCGTGTCAATTAAAAACATAATTCTTCAGATACAGTTTTTCATGTAGGGTGGCTCACTTACTCCGCTCTTTGCGTGAGTATGCAACCCATTCTACTTCAGCTCAGCGCGGGCAAGAGGTGAGAGGTGGGGAGCGCCCCCTCACGTTCCTCTTCATCTGACCGATTTGGTCTTGTTCTCGTCAGGAGGGGTATCACGGAGCTCCCCGAAGAGCCTTCTATAACCAGTCGACAGAGGGTGAGGGGGGTGGTGGAAGAACGTTTCCGAGGC
Organism: Frankliniella fusca; assembly: GCA_029379305.1. Classification (NCBI taxonomy): domain Eukaryota; kingdom Metazoa; phylum Arthropoda; class Insecta; order Thysanoptera; family Thripidae; genus Frankliniella; species Frankliniella fusca. The sequence continues at coordinate 89,216 of JAHWGI010001300.1, read as the reverse complement.
TCACCCCTTGCCCTCGCTCAGCTGAAGTAGAATGGGTTGCATACTTACGCACAGAGCGGGGTCAGTGAGCCACCCTGTAGAAATCATTTGTTGGAAAGATTGCATTTAGACTTTTTTTTTCTGGTTTATCTTTGGCCATTTTTCTAACATACTGATGATTAAAACAGAGCATTATATTTGAATGTAATTAACTTTAAATAGGAGCTTGTGTTTGGAGTGCTCTCGGCTACTTCCGTGCCCATCATGATTACATACATACATACATACATACATACATACATACATACATACATACATACATACATAAATACATACATACATACATACATACATACATACATACATACATACATACATACATACATACATACATACATACATACATACATACATACACTTTTGACTTTTGTATTCATTTAAGCATATATTGTTTTTCTATTTACAGATTCATTCGCAAGGTGGTGATAGAGAAGATGTTTAACCATCAAAAACCTCCTTCACAATACATGGCCTTGGGGAAGGCAGAGTATGGTGGTAGGTGAATCAATAGTCTGCGTAAGAAATGAAGGTCCAGAAAAGCACCGTTTGCTAAGGGTTTTGACTTTCAAGCATTTTTCTTTTCTACCCGACGTATGCAGCAATATCCGGAAAGCGTCGATCTGGTGGCCACCTCAGCATCGAACCGATACCGAAGTCGATTTTAGACCGACATTCGGAAATCGACATAGTATCGATGTGTTTTCGCCATTTCATTTCTCACTGAGTTCACCCGCGCGTAACATTATCGAGGTTAAAGTTCTTTGTTCTTCTTTCTTTTCGTTTGATTTTTTAAGTCGACTATCAGCGGAAGATGAACTCTGACGGCGTGCTCGTCGGGTAGAACTGCGCCTTGGGCCCCAGGTGCCCCATCTTGACGCTGGCGGCGTGCCCGTGCCCGCCGCCGCCGGGTCCGGGCGGCAGCACCAGGACGTGCGAGACGTCCCCCGGGTACCGCGGGCCCATCGGGATCTTGAGTCGCACCCGCTTGCGTGAGGGAATTGGGGGCTCCATCGGGCTGCGGTTTATTGGAGAGCCCAGCAGCTGGAAAGAAAGCATAATACAGCCCTCAAAAATTAGACAAACAAACTTGGCAGTTAATAAGTAAATAAAAAAATACATGAATTAATAAATAAAAAAGTTACAACGGTGTGTGGCATGGACTTAAATGGTTTATTGGTGTATGAATAGGAGTGCTCTTCGAGCTAGATATTTGCGTCTTCCTTCTTGACATGTACAGTGCTGTTGCGCAGCAGGCAAACTCATTTCAGTAAGGCAAACACTCATAGAATAAAGGGTCCTGGCAGAGGATCCAATAGAGCCTAATGGTCCGGGGGGGGGGGGGGGGGGGAATTCATTCAAACGGCCTGGCCGGTCTACGCGAGCGGGCTGCTTGTCCAAGCGCAGAGTAGCAAAGCTTCCCCGAGCAGTGGTAGCCATTGATTTATCGACGCCTTCCGGCCCGGCCCGGTCCGACCCGACCGAAAGGCGTCAAAAGGCGTGAAAATGACTAACCGAATGGAGCGAGGGGCGGGCTTGTTGTCATGCCATCATTTGTAAGGAGTGGGGCGGGCGGGGCGGGTGGGGCGTGGTCCAGGCAGGGCGGGTGGGGGAAGGGGAGCGCGGCCAGAGAGCGCACACGGGGGGAGCGGGGCGCCACAGTAATTGTCCCGCGACCCCTGTTTTGGGCGAATGCAATGTTTTATCCAGTGGCTTCGCCACAAATCCTGAATCCTTCAGAATGTTTTGCCGATCAACTGCCGCTCTGTATGTTAAAAAGTATGATTGGTACTGCACTGGATGAGCTGAGCAGTTTACACAATACTCGTGCACGGCGCAGATTTTGTAAGGCTTGCGCCCATACCACTACGCCTGTCACCAGTGAGTGCGGCATACACACGAACTGGTGCAGTTTTTTTTTTTTTATTTTATTATTAATTGGCAGTAAATTCCACTCTTCTTTCCCCTTTCGTTTGTTTACTATTTCTTTCATCCCTCTAGACTGGCCGGAATGAAAGACTTCATCCACGGCCTGCCAATCGCCTCGGACCCAGTAACGAATAGTCCACGCATGCCTCCAAAACGGAAGCATTTCAGGTTTTGTCCTCGAGTGTCATCTCTGCCTACACACGAGAACTATACAAATTATATCGTGAGACTATGAGAATATTTTTAACTGTGTAACCCAAGGTCTTCTTACTCTTAAATTTGATGTGGTACCATTAAAAACAATTATATACAGAATTTGAAGGGTATCGGTAACGATGGACCTCAGGGAATGACTTTTCCCCCTGCATGCAGGGGTCGCGGGTGCGAGGTCCCTCACCTTGCGCTGAGCGCTCGCGGCGCGCTCCAGGGCGCGCTTCCTCTGGTGCCGCAGCACTATGAACTCGCTGACGAAGGCGACGATGGCCGCCACGAAGCCCGAGCCGATGACGGCGTACGTGGAGTACAGGTCGTTGTTGCGTAGCGTCCGCTCCTTGCTGCCCAGGTCCAGCGGACAGATCTGGTTGAGGGGCAGCGCCAGCCGCTGGCGGTACTTGATGATGCCCCCCTCCAGCAGGCTCAGCAGCCTGCAACGCAACGCAGTCACAAGAATGATATTTTGGGAATGGAGAAAAGTAGAAAAGTTCCAGAACCCTACTCAAAATTTGAGAAAAAATTGGCAACAGGCGAGGAAAAAAAGAAACACTCAAGAAAACTTCAGAAAATTTCGGAAAATTCAGAAGAGATAAAGTCATTTTGTTTAGAGGAGGAGACACAGGTGCGATCGAGTTTGCCTACCCAAGGGGCTATGGCAGCGGTTCCCAAACTTTTACACCTGGCGACCCCAAATTCATGGCGCCTTACGGGCAGAGCGAGTTAGCAAACCCGCCCGCACCTGCATGGGCCTTTTCTGAAACACCCGGTCCCGGTCTTACACCAAATTTTAGTGTTGGTTTCCCCTCACTCCGGGATAAGGATGTTGATGTCAAGTTTGCCTCCAGAAGAGAAACGTCCCCCCCCCCCCCACCCCCGCCACTATACTGCTGGCTTACGTCCTGTCGAAGAGCTGCGCGAGTGACGAGTTGAATGGGTAGAAAAAGGCGAGCGTGACGACGGAGAAGGTCTTGGGGGTCATGGCGAGCACGCAGCGCTCGGCCTCCTTGATCTTCTGCTCCGTGCGCCGCACGTACTGGCGGAACATGAGGTACTCCACCTTGCGCCGCTCCTCCAGGAACACCATGGACTCTGTAAGCAGCGGCAGCAGAGGGTATGAGTGCTGCACCGAGAGCGGGCTGGGCTGGCTGGGCTGGCTGTTCGCTACTCACTGTCCTTCACCAGCTCCATTATCTTCTCCTCCCGAGACACATTCTCGTAAGGCAGGTCCTCGAACGTCCTCGGCTGGAGCTCCTCAAGCCTCCCGTCCATCTGGAAGGGGAAAAGATCCAGAGCACGCGATGAGCGAGCGCTCGGAGGCGCACCCCGCGCACCGGTCCCGTAGCGCCCGCGGGAGCGGGGATAGGCAAGCCCGCCGCGCACCGCTGTGAGCCGCGCTGCCTACCCCGCGCCGCGCAGGGCTCTAAGCACACCGAGGGGGAGCGAGGATACTGACCAGCATGGCGTTCTCGAGGATGCGTCCGCGCTCCGCAAACCAGCGGTAGCCTCTGCGGATGTCCTTCGGCCCTTCGATGGGCAGCGTGAACTTGGACAGGGTGAGGAAGGCGGTGAGGTTGGCCGTATAGTAGGCCGTGAGCACAAGGATGAACAGCCACCACGTGGCGAACAGCATGCGGGTCGAGTCTAGAATATTAATTTTTAAAAATTAGGGCTAAGAATATTTTCGTCTCCTCTGTATGGTTCAAGCGAGTCGCTCGTTCCTGCTCGGCCTCATCAGCCCTAATGACCTTGCCGGTAGCGGAATATGTCATATCAACTCCCAAGGTCACCCACGCAACAGCGACGGTGGCAGGTCTGCCCCTTAAAGCCTTGTCGAGGCGCACTTTTTCGGAGCTCTAATTGACAGACCTCAGTTCGTCATGAGCGCGGCCAATGCGTCTTTGATTACAAAAATGGCGCCTTGGTATCCGTAGGAGGAAAAGCAAAAAAAAAAAAAAATGTACGACTCGTGCTGCCTGCGTGATGTCTGTAGGCTGGCGAGTCGAGGCGGCGACGTAACGATTGGTCATGAGTCATGCGTGATTGCCGGCCTACAGCAGTGGGGGTGGGGGACGGCCCCGCCCCTCCCCGCCCCGGGGCTCAGCAGGGGCAGGGCAGGTGCAGGTGTCGGGCGGGGCGGGGTGGGGCGGGGCAGAGGTGCTAAAGGTTTGGCGCCCAGCACATGACAGCTCGCGGCCCCGGGCCGGGCCCGCCGCGCCGGTAGGGGGAGGGGACGCCCTTGGTGAGGAGGGGGCCGATGTAAGCACGCGTGTTAGGTGGCGCTGCTGTGGCCCGGGCCCGACCCGGGCCAAACGATCGACCGCACAGGCCGTGAATTACAAGGAATGGTTTGATTGGAATTCCACGAGATGAACTGGCTGAATAGAGACTGATAGAGAGATCACCCAGCACTGTAAATTCCTTACAAAGAGCAGTCTTCATATTACGAAGAACTCGGTTTGTAGCATACAAAGGATTTGGAACCGCCATACTACGAACTAATTTTCTTCATAATACGAACACGAAGCGATTTGTAATACAAACAAGGTTTCATATTACAAACCGAAAAGTCTTCGTAATACAAAGAATTTGTTCGTATTACAATGATTTCAAATCCTTTGTACGTTACGAAGAGAGGTTCTTCGTAAGAGACTCAGAGTGAGGTCGAGCTGCTTGGGTTTCTAATTTTTTTTCATTTTTCATTATTTTTTTTTACGAGTAAGAAACTTTTGACCCCTGTGGTGCATCGGACCCGGAGGCAGACCTCTCACTACGCATCGGATGAGGTGCACTGTTAAAAATGTTTTGAAATTTCAGTACATATTTGGAATAAAATGTCAAAACAGTGATGAAATTTCATGACGAAACTGAAATTTTATTATGGTCGTGAAGTTTCATACCATTCTTATGAAATTTCATATCAAGAACATGAAATTTCATTACCGTAATGAAAAGTCAGATACGTGTCATGAAAATTAAGAACGTTGTGAGGAAATTTCAAGAGGAAACTGAACTGTCATGACAATTTTGTAAAAAATCAAAATAAGTTGAAAAACATTCAAAAATTTACATTTTTCTTCCGTTCTGCACCCATAGTGCCCAGTATTTTTCCCAAACAGTTCGAAATGCCGAAAACGACATCCTCAGATTTACATGCTCCGTTCCGTGAAAAATATCTGAGCATTCTGACCCCTTTGCGGAGCGCCGCATCACCATCACATCGGGTGCGAGCGCTCCCAGTCCAGTTATGTCCTGGTCTCTGACGTCGGATTTCCAGTTGTAAGGACCTCGGTTTGAGCCCCGCCTTCATATATCAAATGTGATAATCTGATGAGCTCTACACGGTAAAAGTCTTACAAACTCGCCCTTCGTAACTTACAAAGAATTCCGCACCCATGTATTACAAACACGGTTTTGTTTGTAATACGAACAGATCTGTTTGTATTACGAACATTTGTGTTCGTATTACAAACAAATCTCGTGTTTGTAACTACAAAGAAAAAAATAATTTGTTTGTAATCACAAACACGAGATTTGTTTGTAATACGAACACAGATGTTTGTAATACAAACAGATTTGTTTGTATTACAAACAAAACCGTGTTTGTAATACATGGGTGCGGAATTCTTTGTAAGTTACGAAGGGCGTGTTTGTAAGACTTTTACAGTGTATCGATAGTAAGCCTTGTGAGGCTGGTTAAAATCAGTACAATCTTTGGACTTTTCATGCCGGAAAGTTGAAATTTCAAAACTTTGTGTTTTGAAATTTTATTACATTCTTTTGTAATGACATTTCAAAACCAAAAAGTCATAATAGTTACATTACCAACAACTGAAATTTCAACATGATTTTTTAAACAGTGTGGGAAACGAGAACTTAATGCGCAATAAGTGATGGGTGGGCCGACGAGTGTCGTAACTATATCGGAAATTCATAAATCGGAGGGACGCGAAAAGCAGATAAGCTAATGCACTTGGCCGTCCATTTAATCTTGTTTGCCTGATACATGCATTAGTCTGGTAATAGGCACAGCGAGCAGTGCCATTGCATCGACCAGCCACTGGTATGATTCGGACTGTAAAAGTAACGAAAATAAAAATAAACTTAGACAATTATGGTTTGCTGACAATGCGTCCGCTATTTTGTATTTTCAGTTAGAGCGTCACGATACGAACCGTACATTATTTTATAGGAGGATCACTGTAAGACAAATGGCGTAGCCCGCGCTCTCTCATCCGGACGCATGCACGCAGTATTAAACACATCCTCTAATTTCTTTTTAATGTACTTTTGACTCTGATGGTCGATATTCATATCAATCACCTCGTCGTAATCACACCTCTTCGACAATGATCGGATCGGATCGTTCCACACTTCATTCCATTTTTACGGGTCGGGCCGGCCCTGACCGAGCCAGCACGTGCAAGTTGCCTCGCTCGGGCTTTAGGTAATTCACCCCTCGGCTCATAAAAGGGCATAGCAGCAGTGCTTCCACCCACAGTCCATATCGACGTGTGTCGGCCCGTCGGCCGGACGTTCGCGCCTCGTGTGGAGACAATGCCCGCGACCCGCCCCGCCCCGTCCTCGTACATGAAAGCCCCTGCGTACGCCTCGCTTTGGGCCTCGTCATAACCACCAAGATTATCAGTCGTCGGCGTTTGCAAAGCTTGTCAAGTGCAATGAACGTCGGACCCATGTTGTTGAGTACGGCCGCACCCAGCCTGTGGGCTCAGAAACAGGAAACATTTTCCTACACGAACAAATTTTTGTCGGTAAATTATCTAACGTTGTCGCATGCAGTCCGCTTTTGAAAACGTATGCCTCACTAGAAACACAACTGTATGAATGTCACACGTGTTTGTGTGAATTTCCTTGGAAATTTATATCTCCACCCAGAAAAGCGTGTTTTTGTTCCAGGGTCCAGCCTCGAAGCTGAATTTTTAGGAACTTGAATTGAGGACTACAACCCGGTCGGGTCCGGGTCGGGTTCGATTCCCGGCCGGAGCGTAACCAGTTTCCTCGGCGCGGTCTATCTTAGACATGCAGAGGCCGGGGGAATTGACTGAGTTACTGAAAACTCAGGAATCGAAAAGAAATGGGTTACTTGTCGACTATTTTTGACCTCTTTCGCGTGCTTCGTAAACTCTCGGACGCCACCGCAAGTCCTGCACTCCGACCTCAAATTGAACAAGCTCCATGACCTTTAATCAAATGCCACGGAAAGAACTCGATTGAATCGTCATTTGGTGTTGCTAAAAGTCCATAGAGCGTATCAATTTGGGCTCTTGCTACTTCACACAAAATAATTGAACTTGTTTGAAGTACCAATAGAGATGGTCCAAGAGAGTCCATCTGGGACTCAGAACAGGTGCACTGAGCTTCAAGTTCGTTGTATACGGGGTGTCCACTTATCCTAGTTTTTAAATGGGAATTCACACACATTGAAGAGTGCGACATACGCACAACCTCAAGTGTTTCTGACACACAGCCGCTGAAGTGTGTGCTACTCACACACCTTAAAACACTAGATCTCTTTGGTTCACCTACCGGTGCGCGGGCTGAGCGTGGAGCCCTGCTTCATGAGCGCGCCGTACACGAACCACACGCAGGCGGGCAGCGAGTAGTCCTCCAGCTCCACGCCGTCGGGGTCCTCGGGCACGAGCAGCGGTCGCCGCCGGCGGAGCAGCCTGTTGCGGATCTTGATGATGACGAAGATGACGGGACCGACGAGGATGAGCGACACAAGGATCAGGTACCACACCTGACCGACGAAAAAAAATATTTGTTAAAAAAAAAATTCAGATAAAAAGTATTGAAAATAAATGGAATGCCGGTGCGGCCCGATATGCTCACCGTCTCGGTGAAGGGCGCGAGCAGCCCGGAGCCAGTGGCAGAGGCCTTCGGCCGGCCCATCAGGATGACGAACTCCGTCTCGCCCAGCGAGATGGACGGCTGCGCGAGCTGCAGCGTGGACGGCATGACAGGGAGCAGCGCCGCCGCCATATCCGCCTGCTGTGTGTCAGGCAGAGAAAGACGGAGACGTACAAGTTTTTTTCATGCCACTGTTTCTCATTTCATAAATAGTTTTTGTTTCTCTCTATTTTCCCCCTTTTTTTCGACATTTCATTTGAGCTTTAAATCCTCAGCCGTGTCAGGGAGCGCACAGGCGTGAAGTGCGAGACGCCAGGCGTGAGACGTGAGATGCAGACAGGCTGGCCAACCACCAATGCAAAAATGGAACAACATCAATCATCGCAGATGATGAAACTGGGTTTTATTCAATGCCACACACAATGAAGAGAGAAAAATTTCAGGATTCGAGATATTTGACACCCAGCTTTGGCATTTGGTGCGCCTCAGGTCAAGATACACGCACTTTTATCTCAGCTTTGTCCAGTTTGAATGCGCGTCTCCCGTGTAATTAAACTGGGCGCCACGCAACGCGTGACCGCGTCGCGCTACGGCCCGGTCGATGTCGGCGACGTGTCGAGGACTTCTCCGTGCCTTCGCGGAGTGCCGCCGCCGTCAGCCCGCGTCAGCCAGGCGGTCAGGTCGAAGGCAAAGTTTGAGAATGGGGGCGGGGCGCGGGGCGGGGCGAGCTGCGAAAACAGCGGTGAAGCGCTGTCTTCTGTGGGACTGTGGTCATTGCAAGCCAGAGAAAATTGTATATCTGGCGGGTCGCCCCTTGGGCGTTCCGACGCAACAGGTGCAGGGCAGATGCCGGCTTGTCGGAGACACGGGTGGGGTGCGCTTGCCACCGACGACCATATCGACTCGTTTTGACTTCACATCGCCTTGGAGGCAGCGTTACACGTTACCGGCCCAAATGGTTTGTCATCAACGCCCTGATGCCTCCAACCGGCGCGGCAAAAAAATCGATCCTTCAAACTCGAACCGAGCGAGGGCAGCGTCAGCGTAGCGTTGGCCTCTCCGCAGGCGCGGATTAAGGTCCGACTGGAAGAGGGTGGGCGGCGTACCCCAGGTTGCCTACACAATACCGGGCTTTGGTCGCGCTATTTGCCTACTTTCCAGGCGGCTATCTAGTGATGGCCTGTTCGGCACGCGGTCCGGCCGGGCGGCGTTCTGCAGGACTTAGGCGACACGGGAGTGTCCGGGTGCCCGCGCGCGCCCCGAACACATGTCGATTGCTCACCCCCGCTTGCGCATCCGCTTCGCCCTTCACATTCACTTGATCGTGATGGTGCGGCGGCTATTTCAATTGATTCGTCGAAGCGTCGCGGCGACGGCAACTGGGGCGTTCTGGAAGTAGTGTGGCCGCGTTTCCATACGGCGAGTAGGGCGGCTGAGAGCGGAGGAATATACGTTCGAAGCTTGGGGCAGGGCGGGGTGGGGAGGGGCGGGGCGGGGCGGGGCGGGGCGGGGCGCGGCGCGGCGCGGGTCCGAGGCGCAGCCCAGACACAGCGGATTCCTATTCAAAAGCCGCTGGCGGAGCGGGCGTGAAGAGGCGCCCCTGCCCTGCCCTGGCGCTCAGGGGTGAATTCAATGCTACCTCTATGAATCTATGGCTCACATCGACCCGGCCCGGACGCGCTTCGGGACGAGACGGGATGGGATGGGAAAAGGGTGCCCGGGGCGCCTCACACATTGAAGTATCCTCAGCGGGGCGCGGGGCGGGGTGATGACGGGGATGACTCGTGTGAATCGCGAATGTTCCCGCGCACGCGGAATGGCTGGAAATAACTTTCTGCGAGAAAAGCGCGTCGTTCCGTAAAAGCACAGTCCTGCTGCAGCAGTCCAAGGAATTGTCACTGCTCTGAGCGAATACTTATTACTTATTCCGCGCGGACTGGGTCGGCCGGCTGACGGCTGCTTGTCAAGAGTCTCGCAGATCCGAGAGCGGACGGCTTTTCCGTGGCGGGGCGGGGCGGGGCGGGGTGGGTGCGGACAGCGCCCGGGCCGATCGAACGGTGCGTTGAGTGGGGCCTATTTGCCGCGTCAAAATCGGCTCCGGGAATGGATAAAGGGGTGGGGGGAGGGTCTACAATGGAACTCTAATGGTCACCCCGATCTATTACGCCCGTCGAGTCGAGCCGAATCGCATCCTGACTGCGCGCGCCCGCCTGTATGGAATTCCCTCCCCTATTCCGTCGAGCATTCGCGAGGCAGGCGCTATCGTCCGCGAGGCAGCAAGTTCACAAGCTGTTGCGCAACGGAGCGCCCTCCCTCAAGGGAAGTGCGAACGGAATGACTCCACAGCATATGAGGTTCAACGGTTCAGCCCTGGCCTCTTTCTCAACCCCACCCGGCCATACATACACATAACACGGAGAAGCACTCCGTGATGACCTGTCCTAGTTCTGCCAGGGCGCAGGTCAGTCCCAGTGCCGTCGGCTCTCAGACGGCGTGACTAGGCACTCCCTTATTAGGGTGTGAGGTCCAGGTCGCGGGTCACTAGGTCAACGCTCACCTTGGTGTAGAGCAGGCCGAAGATGCCGCTCTTCTTGTCGCCCAGGATGTTCTTGTCCGGGGTGATGACCTCGTACGAGAAGCGGAACTTCTCGCGCAAGATGTCGACAAACTCGAAGGCGAAGCCGTCTCCCACGGTTTCGCCGCGCTCGTTCTTTCTGGTGCCGCTGGTCGGCCAGTCCTGCAAGCATCCGGACATGACATGTGCACTGCACGGTGTCCTGTCCCCGTGTCGAAGCTGCGCGCAAGCGTCTACCACTTCCATATTCCTCGTGCACCCCTCTAGATGATTATTAATAACCACATAATCATAATCATGGAAAATTTCAAAATATTGACAAATTTTTGACAAATATGGAGGAATAGAGTCAAATTTGACCAAAAGCTGCTTGATGAATGGCCATTAATCAGTAAATGTGTTAATAATTGATAATCACCATAATTGTGACTGATTATATTCCTGGTACGCGATTTTTTCAAGTAGTAGACCCTTGGCTGCGCGCTTCCGCACATACGATTCGCGGTGACATCACTAACTTCCCGCAAATAAACCCGCGCTAAAATTTTCACAGTTGTAAAGAGCCGGTGCGTCTCAGAGCCATATATGCGCGCACACACACAAACGCGCTCTCCTTCACGTACCTCCCAGGTGGCGATGGTGAGTTTCTTTCCGACGAGTATGTTTTTGACTTCCTTTCCGGGAATGAGACAGACATCTTGTGGTGGAGGGCCGTTGTCCGTCAGGAATTCGACCTCTGTAATGGCCAAAATTAACTTTCACTGCTGCACCACTCTCCGCAATTCGGTCTTCGCGTGGCTCTGCTGTCCATGTACATGGCAATGAGTCTGAAATATATTTCTAAAAAACTTTAACTACTGACGTCTCCTAACGCCTACTAACGAATTGAAGTTAGCTCCGCATGCATTTCCTTACTCCCAGAAAAATGAAAGTTGTAGTAAAGTGGCAACCCTCGTCTAGTTAGCCACTGTAAAAAAAAAAAAATCGAAAAAAAAAGGAACTACTACAAATCCTGTAAAATTTTATGCCAGCCTTTACCGTAGTTTATTTTACTAGATTCACTGTACTTCCTAACAAGATTCACCGTCCTTCCAGACTGGTGGTGCGATAAATTCTGTCAGAAAGTACAGTGAATACAGTAAAATAAACTACGGTAAAGGCTGGCATAAAAATTAACAGGGACTTCCTGTAGTTTCTCTTTACAGTGCCTCAGGGACAACGAGGCGCGGTAGGGGGGTGCCGGGCGCCTCATCCTGATCTACACAAGTCTTTTTAATATTTTGCCAAGGCCTAAGATGAAATTCATTGCATTCCTCAGCCTCTGCTGCCGAGGCCAAATCCTGTTCAACATCCTTGCCGCACTCCCGATAATTTAACAACAGCAGAAAGGTCTTTCTCGACACGACGAGGGGGCCACCACTCCGATTTTGGGCGTACAGTGCACAGGATCACATAACTGTAGGGATAACATTGTGTGCGGGATTTCACGTGAATATTGTTTCTTTTTGGGTCTAAAACCCCTAGAATTCAATAAAAATGTTAAATTTAGTGATGGTTGTTTTGAAAATTTGTCAGGGATTACGTGAAGTATTAAAGGAGTATTTGCACACAAGAGTACGGGAGAGGTGGCCTCCTCAATCGGTCAACTTAAAACACGGTTGCGCCTTAATAGTAAACAAGACCGACTTGTTGAATTAGCCCCCCTAAACATTCTTTTTTGTACCGAAACAAGACTTTTTACTACATTTTTAATTAAGACTTTAATTTTAACACTGATTTCATGAGATTGATTTTTTAAAATAAATGTTCACTGAAAATGTTTCAGTCACATTTCTTCCTTGTAATGAGCGAACCATTTTTTCATCGCTCAGTAAAAGTGACGTTCGCGAAAACGACTCTATAATCGAGTCTTTTCTACTATTTTGAAATCGCTCCAATAGAGTGACGTTTGATGATTTGACTCAAAAAGAGTCATCAAAGTGACTCTAGAGCGATGTTAACCAATGTCGCTCCCCCAGGAGCATGAAAATTTGATACAGAAAAGTCGCTCTCCCAAGATCGACAGAGGCGACTCCTCCATTTTCAGTGTTACAGTAATTCATAGAGCCTTGTATTCTTTTAAACAATTGGAAAAAATTATTACTTCTCCTCCCCTCCCCGGGTTTCGATTTTTGATGGCTTCACCTGCACACGGTAAGAGCACGGTAAAAGCAATGTCTGATTTTTTTGAAGAAAAAGGGAAAACTTTGAGGAACTTCCCTTTTTCATCAAAAAATCAGACATCGTTTTTACCGTCCAGAGAAAACATCTACCTAAGCGCATATGATATAAACGGGCCCCTAGCTGATTCCCCCCCCCCCCCCCAAGTCACTCACCCATCGGGTAGAACCTTGCACTTTGCCCCCCAAACAACCCCCAAAATTCGTCCCACTGCCATACTAGTGGGCGAGGAAAAAGTGAGGTCTCTTTGGGACGCGACCCTGCAACCCGTGCGTGCGGTTGCCGAGCTAATCAGCAAATCAGGCGAATTGGTAGCCGAGTACGAGCACCCCGAGGGCTCTCTCTCTCTCTCTCTCTCTCTCTCTCTCTCTCTCTCTCTCTCTCTCTCTCTCTCTCTGTGTCTCTCTCTCTCTCGCTCTCTCTCTCTCCCTCTCTCTCCTCTTACTCCCCTTGTCATACCATGTGTTTAAAAACAATAAATTAAAAGCTCGACTGATGTTAAGGTGATATCCATATTGTTTATCTGCTGGTTTCATTAATACTTTTTTTGTTCTTGTGATTAATACTTGCATTTTGTGTTCTTGTGGTTTCACACTCTTCTGATCTAATGGACTGTGGATTGTATACGTAACGGAGCTCTGTACACAATCCTTAAATAAATAAATTCAAAATTCAAATTCGAATTCTCTCTCTCTCCCGACGGGTCCCTCACTCGCCAACTCTTTGTACACTTGCCCGAGCCCGACTCGCGTTCAACTCGCGCTCAACTCGCGTTCAACTCGCGAAAACTCGCGTTCAACTCGCAAAAACTCGCGTCAACTCACGAAACAATTGCGTTTAACTCGCGAAAAATTGCGCTCAACTCGCGAAAATTCGCGCCCAACTCGCGAAAATGTATCAACTCGCCAACTCGTTGTACACCTATTTGGGGAGTGGGAGACCCCTCTCTCTCTCCCTCCTTCCCTGGTGCTCACTCACCCCGCTTGAGCGTGTTGTTGATCCTGTCCTTGCCGTAGTCCGGCGTGAGGCAGACGCCCGTGAGCAGGATGTTGACGAGCCCGGCCGCGCGCATGCCGGTGGTGCGGTCGCGCGGGGAGCCCCAGGATCGCGACGATCACGGCGCGCCCTGCGCCAGCTGCGCCAGCTGCGCGACCCGCCCCAGCGCCCTGGGCCTGCCGTCTGCTGCCGCTGCTGCTGCTGCTGCTGCTGGTGGTGCGCGGGGCCCGGGGCGCGGCCCGGCCCCAAACGCCGTCAGCATGCTAGACTGGCAGCACCCCTGAGGCCTTGGCGTGCCCGGGCGCCGCGCGCAGCACAGGGTCCTGTTTGCTCCCTGGAGGATGTTTACAGCGGGCACTACTCTGCGCTGCACGCGGTGTGCGCTGTCCGTCCTGCTGGAGGCCCCCGCTTCCCGCTCCCCTCGTCCGGACGGCGCCTCGACTCGACGCTCACTGCCCCGCAGGCCCCGCACCTCACGACCACGTCCTGCCCAGTGATTGGGCGGTGGGAGCGCCGGCGGGGGCCGGGTGCCGGGGGCCGGGTGCCGGGGCCCGGGGGCAGCGCGAAGCATCCTCGCCGGAGGGGAGGGCCGCGCGCCCCGGGCGGGGCGGGGGCGGACGGGGTGGGGGCGGACGGGCTGCGGGGTACTAGATTACGGCCATGCGCAATTGCGCATTGAGGTGCGGGGCGGGTACTGCTGCAGAGCGCGATTCCGGTGCGCGCACTCGTAGGCCCACTCCATGAGTGCGAGAGAGCCAGAGAGAGAGCACTTCGCATCCTCGGCAGACTCCCTGAGAGCGAGAGAGACAGAGCGGGGAGTGCATGTGCACCGGAATCGCTCTGCTGTATGTCGTATGCAGGCATGGTGGGAATAAGAGGCGCTGCGGATGCCCTGTCCTTTCGACACATGAGGAGCCGGTAGTTTCGAGTAGTGAAAGGACTGGAGGGCGAGGCTGCAAACGCGTCGTTTGGAATTTTGCATTATTCGAGGGACACCTGGAAATCGAACAGTTCTGATGTCGCTCACTTGCAAGTGTGCGGTGAATTATTCTCTGAGCGGAAAGTCAGCGATACTCGTACACTCAGATTTTCAGTGAAATAATGCAGTTTTTACCTTTGTGAACAATTGTGGATGCGTTGTAATTGCAAACAATTTCCTTTGTATTGCGAACAAAATCGTTCTCAATTGCGGCAGCTCTTTGTAAGCTTACGAAGCAGCCAAATCCTTCGCAAGGATTTATCAGAGTGGACGATTTACACGTTGTTTTGGAAAATATATTCCTTGTCTATCACCTTTCTAGGCCAAATCGTGAGAAGGATTCCCCCTCTCTGCCAGTTTGAAGTTTGCTTCGCCTGAGTTTGTCCGTCAGTCTAAAAGACAGGGGCCTTGTGTGTTTTCGATCAAAGTAAACGTGTCAGGTTCTGCACTTTGCACATTGTGTGCATTCTGGGCTTTTGAAATCTGCTGAGAGTGCCCTAGCCTCGCCCTACCCATGCGTCAAAGTGGCTGCACCACCTGTTATGTCCACTGAAAAGTCCTCAGACATCTGAAAACGCACATTTCTTTCGGGGGCTTGAGAACAGCTGGGGCACAGCATTTGACTTTGAGTGGCATGCTCCAGTAGGGTTGCAATCTTGGAAATGTTTCCGAGACAAACCCTGCCTAATACTGGAAAAACATTCGGACACCACTGTGCGACGCGCCGACGTGTCCGATGCGACGCTCCCGACGCTCCAGATCCCCCGATCGGCACCCCCTACCCTAACTGCCCCGCTGTCCTGAACGCCCCCGAAACCGACCGGGGCAGCTTAACTGGAAACAGCATTAATAGCATCGAGCCAAGGCGAGCTGAGGCGAGCCGAGCACAGTTTGAACAGTTTGTATTCATCGAGTGGGTTAGGGGGTCGTTACAGAAGGATCACAAATTTTCAGTCGGACCAAGTAGGGAGTTCAACCCATCTTGCTCCTTAGTTTATTAACATAGTTTGAACAGAAATGAACATAGTAGCAGTAGGATCTTCATGGTTCACAGCGCTTAAAAGCTTTAGAGCCGGATGGAGTATAGTCTCGGACAGAAAATGCTACAGCTTTTTGAAAGAAAATGAAAAATGTCAACTCGCTCATAATTTTACGTTTAGCCTGAACCCCAACAATCCCTCTTTCCATACGTTTCCGCATTCCTACGCCTTTTTTTTTTTGTAGAAAAAGATTCTCTCCCTTGGTCCCTTGACTATACTTGTTAGTTGATATTTTGTAGTGCTTACAATATTTACACGATGCTTGCCATGAAACAGAAATTTTACCGACAGCACGTAATACGCGAACAAATGTAAATTCCGAGTTTGTTTCTGGAAAAGTACAAAACAACAAAAACTGACATGAAGGGTATGCATTGTGACACACATGCCACCATGGCTATTCGAAATCGAAGGGGCCCAGTACGAAGCTTAATGTCTGAAAGCACCGTGGTCGTCCTGTCTTTTGCCAAAGTCTGTTCAGAATTGACTTTGGCGCAGTTTTTATTATTGTTTACCTAAAAATCAATTCACAACATCTGAGCTGTAACACTGGTCTGCCAATACATTTACTAGCCCATTAATAAAAGGGAAATTACCTATCCAGCCCTTTCTCTTTCGAAACAAAACAAAAACTTTACATATATAATCACTTCAGCATAGTCTATATTTTTGATTTGTAAAAATTTACAAATACAAGCAGAAAAAATATCCTGGGGACAATATGTGAAACATTGCTTCCATATAAATGGTGGTTTCAACTGTACACAGCCACTCTGCGTGTCTAACGTGCAATGATTTGGTCAGCAGTCCCTGAAAAACTTAGCTACGCCGCAATGCGTAGTATTCATTTGCGTCGTAAAAACATACGATATTGAAGCCTAAACATCCGATCTAATGAAACTTTAAGTTGTGTTGGTCGAGATATAACTGTTGAACATTTCTGAAAAAACACGAACAGAGCAAAGATTCATTTTGCTCTGAGAAAGCATATAGAAAAAGTATGAAATGTGACTTTCTACACAAGTACAACAACCGCTCAGAACGCTTTGCAGAATCCCTAATGATTTGAATGCGTTTTTCTAACATGAGATATCTTTTATGAAACAGCGTACACATTTCCAGTATTTAGAGGAAGTACAGTACATTTGGACAGGTTAGTCTTGTAGAAAATATTTTACTTTTCTTCAGCAAAAAGATTCTATCGGGAGGTAAACGGCAAGTTATTAATCGAGTCGGTGGTGCTTTTCTTAGTTGCACAAGTTCTCACTATCTAAAATTTCTTCATGCCAAAAAACCTGAAGGAGCAATGCAAATATTTCGAAACAGATAGTATGAATGAAGCATGCGACCGCGGTGTAATAATATACCCATATTGTTTCGAGCTTAGACAAGAGTTCAAGTAATATTTTAGAGACTATGCATAATAATATGCGATTGAGCAACAATACCCCAAGGTTAAATGGTACAGCACATTCAAAACTTTCAAATTGCCTAGCAGTGGCCAAATTTTGCTGGAGCATCTTTTAAGAGAATTATGAAAAAGAACAAATTATGAGGGTGGATAAATATCAACTTTAGCAATTTAAAATTTTGTTCAGTTTGTCCCTCAAACTGTTTGAGATACTTTTTTTTTTCCTGCGACAGACCGCACAACTATGGAAGACTGGACTTCAATGCGGCGCATTGGTATATGAAGCCTAGACTTTTTCACAGGCAAGAATTATTAACAAGTGTTGGTGTAGCCTCCGTAACAGAACTGAATAATACAATATTTTTTTTATCTGGAGGACTTCCCTCCCTCATCAGCAGAAGAATCGAAAATCTCAGGCGAATTTTGAGGAAAATTACAAGAAATTGAAAATGAATGCAGAATCCGGGAATCAAAATTACAAAATTAATCGCGCTACAAATGAGTCCCCTTAACCATTATCGTTATTAAAAGAGATATACCATTTTGATATAAAGCGTGTTTAGTAGGCTAATATGTGATAGAAGGTGAGAAATGAGGTGACCGTGGCAGGCTTTGGCTCCGAGTGTCTGATGTAACAGCAGCCCAAGGAGAATGGACACTCCCCAGTAGCGCCAATATGGCAATACGGATTTGAACGCTCCTAGAAGGTAACACAACCCGGCAGAAATGGACCCTCAAATTATTTTCAAAAAAAAATTCGAGGTCGAAATCTTTAATTGAATTGATGGCTCTGTGTCCTCTAAATCGGCGTCGGATCATTGTCGAGCAGTCGAAAAGATGACGAAACGACGTCCCGTTGACGTTCGACATCTATTCGATGTTGATTTTGAGGGATTTAATGCACATGACATGAGTCGAAAATGTGTTACCTTTTGTGTTCATTTCAACGTGCAATGCTGCATTTATCGATGCGCATTTAAGTGCGAAGGCGCTACTGGGGCTGTTATTTCTAAGTTGTAAGTTCAGAGGAATCACGAAAGTGCACTGCGTGCTGCAATCACAGAGAGAGCAATAGCTGCACTTTTTCAGATCATATGCTTTGGTTTTAATAAATAACATTGTTAATCACAGCTCAGTAGAAGTATATATATAAAAAACAGCACCTGATGCACGCGATTGACAACAAGAAATCCCAATAATAACAGCAGAGGAGGACGGTATGAGGCAGTATCCACGAGAGTATTGACAAAAAAAATCTGCGCTCAGGAGTGGGGCCGTTCTTTGGTACAGTACAGCGTATTACGTATGTACGTGCGAACTAATGAATTAACTTTATGAAAATATGTTCTTTCAAAACGTTTCCTCGCACTCTCTTTGCCATAGGCCTACAACGAAAATGTTACTTTTCCGCACTAATTGCTACGTAAGACATTGGGGGCAGAATACAAAACCGTTCGGAAAGCGTTGCACATAACGAAAATGGTAATGGTGCGTGCCGTGAAGTACATAGTTAAACATCTTATTGACGGAGGGATAACAGAATCGTCAAATGCGTTTTTTTTTTCCTTTTTCGGTCAGGTACTCAGAGCCAACCTCACAGAGTTGATGATCGTGTTAACAGTGCGATCGATAGTGTTACATAAATATAAAAGTGATGATATAGACAGGTTTGTATTGAAACAAAATTGGAGTAGCCTATTTAAGATTCTGATGATGCCTGTCAAATGTCATGGTCAACGTACTAATACCAACATTACTTTAGCTGTATCTTATCTCAAGCAAGTGCTTTCAAAGAGCAGCGAGCACGACAGCCCCTCCCAATTTTACACGATTTCCCCAGTAATTCTTACCATTTCAGTAGAAATCTTTCTTTAAGGTTAAGTAAAACCAATTTTCGAGACATGAAAAATGCAATTTTCCTTTAAAAATGTGTGTATTAGATTAAAACGTAGCGCCGCTGGCAGTGACGTTTGTCGACGCACGTGAGTGTTCCTCTTTATAGGAGTTTCAGAAACAATCGTTGGGAACACTGAGCGACAGACCAGAAGATCGTTGAAACAGCTGTCACCAGTTTCGGATTCCAACATAGAGATATTCAAACTAAAATAAAATTTATAGTCTTATTGTGTAAGCATTATAGAAGAAATCATTTAAGATAGTGAGGTGCTGTAATGCTCTCTTCTCTGATTTCACGCTCTCCGAGAGCAATTGCCTCAGCTGATGCAGCCCTTTGCCTCTGAACATTTATGAGTATAGAAATTTAGAATGCCAACTTTCCAGAAAATGTTTATAGAATAAAATACTATAAAGACTTTCAATTTCACCGATATTGTCCGTGGGTGAACGCCAGGGCTTCGCAAGACACCAGGTTATCATGCGCACACAGTGCGCGCATAAGCTAGTTTCGCAGTTACCGACGTGGGTTCTCACGTCGACGGCTCAGGTTTACTTGGTGTCTCTGCACAAACCACTGGGATAAGACTTGTACAGAAAGCAACCAAGCTTTGTGACCACTCCCACATCTTCTTGTGGTCGCTTCGTGATGATATGTGTCACACCCTACTCTTCTAAAAATAAAACAATTCGGAAGAGAACGCAATATGATGGGGAAAACACAAGAGCATTGTTGTTGACAGCATCTCTTCTTCTTTTCTCTCTTCTCGAAATATCACAAAAATTGCCACTAGAAATAGAGGTTTTTGAAATTGTTTTCTCACGGGCAGTTAGAGCGTCCGTTCCCCGTCACTCTCTCGAGAGAGACGACAACACCCGCAGCAAGAAGGCGTCCAGTCTGTTCTCCCGAGACACTGGGATCCGGGGCGCGCGGCCCTCCCCTCAGCACACCACAGCGCGCACGTGCGCCGTGCGGGGCGGTATTGTCGAAGCGTTCCCGCCCGCCTTGGTCCAGTCCGCCACGCTCGTCAGACGTCACAGCCGTCATCTAGAGTGCCCGCCGCGTTACAGCGCCGCGCACCTGCAACACATTCCACGGGTTGTCTCATCTCCGCATCCACTACAGAAAACTCTGTTCCCTCCGCGGTTTTTTGATCACTACCAAAGTCCACTGTTAAATTTATCCGCAAGTTTACGAACTTTTTGCAGCGAATGATTCGTTCTCATTATTCGTATACATTTTCAAAAATTGTTCGCATATTTGGAACGAATGATCCGTAAGTGCAACGTGACGACTAAACCGTAGCTTCACTAATGATTCGTTAGTATACGATTAGCTCGTAATTTTGAAAATGATTAGTACGCAAGTAATGTAAGTTTTTTGTTCTTTTCGGTGTTATGAATTCAAATTAACGAGGCAAGAATTTTTTTTTTTAATGCAATAAATTCGTAGTGATACATTCGTTGCGGAAGTCAGACGAGTAATCCGTGAAAGAAATTTGCCCGAATATCATTCGTGAAAGAACGGATTTTTTTCAATTTTTTTACAGTATCGCGAACAAAATTGCTTGGTAGACCAGATAAAATATAGCGGTCAAAACACACAAAAATGTTCAGAAACCAACAGACCACCACAGTCTAGACACGGACACATTAGACAAAACATGGTTATAAAATACGATGAGGCTACACTAAACAGCTCCGTTTGCGCAGGGGAAGACCAAACTGTTTCACTACATGCTGAAGTGCGGGAATTTCATAGGATTTTCAGATTAAACCTCACTGGAAGCTTTCTGAGGGGAAGGCAGTCACATTATGACGCACTGAGCAGACTAAAGCGTCACACTCTGGTCTTATTCTTTCCTGACATGCAAATTAACAAAAATCTCAGGCCAAGCAAGACTCACGTAAATTTCATTCCAAAACACACAATAGAACACCACGCACATTTAGCTGCGCGATTAAAGCCGAAAAGCGCGTACATGCTTTGGGTGATTGCACCTTCAAGTCAGTTTGGGGGAAAACAGTATGGCCGTGGAGGAAGAATTTTGTGTCGATCCACGACTTACTTTATTATCTACTCTCTTCGACAGAGAATATTCTGACATCTTCGAAATGAATGGGAGCGTAAAAGTAAGAGTGATTAGTAGTTCAGAGCCCCGGGGCGTCTCTCGAGTCAAATAATGTATCTTGCTCCTTCAACTTTGAATGAGCAATTTGTTAGATGACTTGGGATTTTCAAGAGACACCTTCCGAAACAATAAGCTAAGTGACATACGGTGCGGGCAATGCGGGCAACATCGGCGCAGCTCTACTGTTAGGTCAGGTCACCCACTCCCGATTTGGTGCCGTTGTTTCTCAGACTCGCGCTGCGGTGCTCGTGCTCTGCAACAAACACAGGCCAAAGCGTTAGCGTAGCGCTGCGTGGCGAGGGAGGAAAGCAGCCACTCCATCCAACAGCGAACAGCACGGAAAGCATTCATGTGGACGTGGCAGCTACGCTCAAAGCAGCGCAAAGTTCAGCTCGTTATAATTACCCAGCCAGAAATGAAACGATCAATACCAATTCGAATATTTTATTCGAATCGATGAATATTTGTCAGTAGTATAGACGTCCAATCGATATTAATCGTCGAAATGACATCGTGTCGATGTCGGTCTCACTTCGTCGACGGTGAATCGAGGACATATATCCATCGTTTCGAAAAAAAATCGACATCGGGCCCATTTTGACGTTTCATTTTTTGCCGGGTTGCTAGTCTTCAAGCATGTCCATTCAGTTATTTTATGCAAAATGTTGAAGCGAATCTATATTGACGTCTGTCGTTTGTCAAACGTGCATAAGTATGAACAAAAAAGAAAGAGAAGAAACCTAACTTGACTCCTCCAAACATGCACACCAAACCTCGCCCCACAGAGAAAAATTGTTAATAGCCATTGACAGTTATTATAAGTTGTTGTTATTTTATTTTGACTCAGTCATAGTAGAAAAAGAAACCATATCTTGCGTTTCTCTGACATCACAAAGATTTCATAGAAAGTGCTCTCCAGAAAACAAAATGTTCCAATGAGCCTCATACCATGGTTCATCATTGTTGGGCCATGTGTCCCGTTTCTTGGCACGTTATGAGAAGTGTGGAAACGTAAAATTGGAAAAATGTTTTTGCCTACGAAAGATTTGGCAAAAACAAGTCTGAAGGCTTTTGTATACGATAGACAAACTCTCAATGTATGATTCGAGCCTATACCGATCACTCTGACACGTACTGTTTCCAATGAATAGAAGAAGAAAAGACGTACCAACGAACGTTCCCCGGCTTTCCCTATACAGCCTACAGACACACAGAGCAACGCTATAGTTGTCGCCTTTGTTCACTGGGGTCTGCCCCAATAAAATGAAAATATACAAACACAGAAGCACAATCCAAGCAGCTTTCAACGGTCACCGCCAGAGCCAAAACCAAAGTACGAACGACCTTGGCTGCTATAACGTTCTATGCAAACACCTCGATCTACACAATCACGTAGAGAGAAAACATTTACAATGTAATTTCTCTTGTATCTCAAAGCCGTCCACGCAGCTTGTGGTTCACTTGCGACACATCCAGCATGGGCACATGCTCCTCGGCCGCGTAAGGGTCTGTCGCCAAAAAAACAGAGAAAAACAGAGTGAGCGTCACAGGAAGAAGGGAGCAAGCTGGGAGCTCGGTGGCTGATCGCTGGCGTTTAAAATTCTAGTCGATTTGGTACTGGTGACAAGAAATTGTTAAGAAATGTAAAAGGTTGAGTCGCGAGTTCTGCCATCGAGCTCCCGTACATTAGCAAAGGTGCATGCGTAGTACTGCTTACGAAGAAGGGACAATATAATTCTGCTGCTTATTTATTATAGCAAAGGTGTTTCTACTGGCTGATTTTACTTAGGTCAGAAGCAAAAGGGGCAACAAGTAGTACAATTTTTAAGTTTGGAGACCAAACTAAAATTTAAAAACAAAAATCCGTATTGATTAGCATTAGGGTTAGAATAAAGAGTTAAGAGAATGGCATTAGTAACAGTATGTATACCGTTAATTTCGTACTTCAAGTAGGACATGCACTACACTAGAGACATGCAATATTTGGGGTAGGAATGATAACCGACAAAAAACGCTTCGATAAAACCCAATGCATAGAGTATCTAGGCACGAGTAGCTTTCTGATGAACGACCTGATTTTACCTAACCTGTAATTACTTTCAGACCCCGTCCCCGCGTACCGCTAGAACAAAACGTCTACGAGCTGAGGACTCACCCATCATACCCCCCATCGCGTCCTTGGGGTGGTTGCTCTTGATGGCGTTCATCCGTCTGTTCTGCGCCACCGGGGGGCCGCCCCCGTGCATGGGGTCGCCTCCCCCCCTGCCCCCGGGGCCGCCGCCCCCGCCGGGCCCCCCGCCGCCGCCCGGACAGCCCGGGGCGCCAGGGGGCCCTGCCTGGCCAGGCAGCCGAACCAGCGGCCGCGTGGGCTCCACGGGCAGCACCCGTCTCCGCTTCTTTGGCAGCTTGGCTCGCGCCTGAGAGAGAGAGAGAGAGAGAGAGAGAGAGAGAGAGAGAGAGAGAGAGTGAGTGAGTGAGTGAGTGAGTGAGTGAGTGAGTGAGAGAGAGAGAGAGAGAGAGAGATTTGATTTGATTTATTTGATTTTATTAAGGTCTCTTTTAGTACATAGGGCGAGAGTGTTAAGAGAAAGTGTTAAGAGCCGCAGTGATGAAACCTAGGGGGAAACAACTCAGAAATTTTAGAGCACCTTGAAATTCAGAAAGAAGAAAAAAAGCAAAATTTAGAGCAATTCAGAAAATTTGGGAAAAATTTATAAAAAAAAGATCAGAGAAATTAAGGAATTAGGATAAAATTCAAGCAAAAATTCACAAAAATTTACGACAGTTCAGAAAAATTTCACAAAATGTGAACACCGAAATCCAGAGTTGTTTCTCCCTCGGGTTGAACACAACACTCCTCTAGTCAGCAAAGGTGCGCTCAAGTAGCATGATGCGCCCGAGGACGTACCTGCGTGTGCGAGTAGTACATGGCGAAGTTGGAGACGATGACGGGCACGGGCAGGGCGATGGTGAGCACACCGGCCAGGGCGCACAGCGCGCCCACGAACATGCCGACATACGTCTTGGGGGCCATGTCCCCGTACCCGACCGTGGTCATAGTGACCAGAGCCCACCACAGGCCCAGCGGTATGCTGCGACGGGTGGAGAAAAGAAACATTTTTTTTTTTTTGCTGACAACTTTAGAAGGAGACTAGTTGACAAAGAAAAGCAGTACGCCTGCAAATTATTCGACGCACCTGTTGAAATCGTTGTGCGGGTTGGCCTGGATGCGCTCTGCGTAGTACACCAGGCTGGCGAAGATGACGATACCCAGCACGAGGAAGAACACCAGCAGGGTGAGCTCCTTGGCGGAGGCGCGAAACGTCTGGATCAGGATCTTCAGGCCGGACGAGTGGCGCGTGAGCTTGAACAGTCTCATGATGCGGATGATGGAGAAGAACTCGAGGATGTCGGCGTTCTCCAAGTGCGACGCGAACTTCTGCAGCACCTGTGGTGGACAGTGTAAGGATCGGACATCAAACGCTGCGTTAGAGATGGGCGATGATGGGCGGACGAGCCGGCAGCAAGCCGTCACTGTGATTGGGGTGATAAGGTGTGCCGCACATTCAGAGCGAGACTGAGTTTGAGGCAGGAGCGGCAAGGGGTGGGGGAGGGAGGGGGAGGAGGGGTGACTAGACCACTATACTGTGGTCCGGGGCCGCCCCACCCCGCACCGCAGCAGAGGCGCGGAGGAGAGGGGCGGGGCGGGGCGGGGCGGGGCGGGGCGGGGCGGGGCGGGGCGGGGCGGGGCGGGGCGGGCGGGGCGGGGCGGGGCGGGGCGGGGCGGGGCGGGGCGGGGCGGGGCGGGGCGGGGCGGGGCGGGGCGGGGCAGCCAGGTGGGGCAAACACTCAGCTCAGCACAAGAGAGCACTTTATAACTTTATCGACTTGCCGGGATAAAGAACGGCAGTCCAGAGGTCAGGATGGAGGAGGTGGGGAGGGGAGGGGGGAGTAGGGCGCGCATCTCGGCTCGCTTCGTAGACCCTCCGCTCCCTCCGCATCCGTCTCCTCTTCGCACTGCTGCTGCTGCTGCTGCTGCTGCTGCTGCTTACCAAATCGATGTAGAAGCTGAGCGTGGCGATGTAGTCGATGATGTTGACGGAGGCCTTGATGAAGTCGCACTTGTTGGGCGAGGCGACGAATCTAGACACGATCTCCACGGTGAACCACGCGTTGCACACGCACTCGATGTAGAAGAAGGCCTCGTGAGCGTTGGTCTGCGTCTTGTCCAGCGTCCACGCCGTCATGTTGGCTGCCGTCTTGACGGTAATGTTCCGGATGACGGGCACCCTCATGTCCGGGTGCGTCTTGAGGCAGAAGGACAGGATGGATATGCAGATGAAGAATACGGACGCCACGCCCACTATCTGCAAAAACAAAAAAAGAAAAGAGCATCGAATGAGAAAATAAGTCTGGGACACAAGGCCGTGCCGTCGTATTCAGCACCGCACAAAAACGCCTGAGCGAAAACCTTTTTGCGACTCTAATGTGGAGCTGTTCGATTTTCACCTCCCTCACGCTGCTCCAGCCCCTTCGCCTCACCTGGCACCCGCCCGGCCCGCCGCTAACGACTACAGGGTGGACGCGGAAGAACCCGTCCCGGAAAATGAGGTTACTTTGGCCTTTCGTCATTAAATTGACGTGTGGGCCGCACGCGGCTCGGTCGCGCCGCTCACCGCGCTCGCCAACATGGCCCTCCTCTCTCTCTCTCTCCCACTAATCTCCTGTTCTTCATCTTCACCGCCCCATCAGCAGCGCCAGCCCACCCTCATCCCGCACCAGCCCAGCGCCCTCCGCCTCCGCCGATAGCGTAATGCTCTCCGAACGGTGTTTAGCCGCACTGCTTGCAGGCAGGAGAGCAGAGCCCGCGATGGTATCGGACGAGCGAGAAACTCTCAACGCTCACTTTTTCTCATCCGGACCACCGACCCCGACCACCTCAAACAATTTTTTACCCCTCCCTCCCTACTCTCCCTTTTTTTTCTTTTTTTCGCCACACACTTGCACCCTCACCATCACCACCACCACCTCCAACACCACCATCAGGACGTTCGCTGCAGCCAGCTTTTTCGGCTTTTTCATCTCCTTTTCGCGGCTTTACTTTAGTGGGAGCGAGGCGGCAGTCAGCGATATTTTAATAATGCTGGGCTGGGCTCCGCGGGCTCCGCTGGGCTCAGCAGCAGAATCTCCTTCCCCGGCTCCTGCTCCCCACCCCGCTTACCTTTGCCGCATTGGATGAGTACGGCTCGTCGAAGAGGGACCACAGCTTGGGCTTGGAGCGCTGCCACCAGGACAGCGTGCCCTGGAAGTAATCCTCTTCGAAGCCAAACTTCCTCGCCATCTCCTCGTCCGACGGCTTCTCCGTGTCCAGGTCCAGCCGGTCCAGCACCGCCAGCGTCTCCTGCGTGTCTCGATGCTGGAGCAGGGCAGGGGAAACATCGTTATTAGTCTGCATTTAGGGGGGCGGGGGAAGGAAATAATCTTGAGAAAACTGGAATTTTTTGTCACCAGGGTCAAGGGAAAAAAATCAAATAATGAACAGAAAAGTCAAAGAAAATTTCAAGGAAAAAAAAAGAAAATTTTAAGAAAAATAAAAAATAAAAATAGGAGAAATTCACGAAAAATTTAAGGAAAAAGCCCTAAATTTTAGGATAATATATCGACGACGATTGTACTCCAAAATCCGGCGCTGGTTCTCTCACTGCGTTAAACACGCTCGAGCAACTATAGGCAAACATTTTCGTCACTTCCTTTGAGCGAGAGGAATAATCGCTGTTGCTGGAGCCGCAGGATGCGGGCGGGCGGAGCGCCCCAAGGCAAAGGAGCGCGCCGCTAACAGTGTAGCCCCGTTCTGCTCCACAGAGAGCACTAGAAGGGAGGGAGAGAAAAGAGACCAGGGGTCCCTGCAGGTCGCTATGGGGCCGCTGGGCGCCTGTTGAGGGAGGAATGTGACATGGACCCGGCCCCACTCTACTGGGAATAGGGGGCGCTCCACGGGAGAGGGGGAAGGGGGTGCAGGCGGGGGGTGCATTGACGCGTATGGTTGGGGTTGGGGGCAGGGGGGGGGGACTTCGTGGGCGCAGAGGGAGGAAAAAAGGAGGGGTTGTTGAGGCGGTGTGAGAGTGAGGAGGGAGAGTCAGAAGGCCGGATGTTGACTGTTTGCAGAGTACACATCGCCTCTCGCGCCGACACACTCTGGAACCTTTCCGTTCTCCAACTGTGTCGTGTCTAACTGGATAGACCACCCACCACCACCCCACTCGCCCCGGTCACGCTTGGCACTGCTGGAGCTTCTTCATTCTTCTTTCATTCTCCCTCCTCTGTCTGTCTGTCTGTCTGTCTGTCTGTCTGTCTGTCTGTCTGTCTGTCTGTCTGTCTGTCTGTCTGTCTGTCTGTCTGTCTGTCTGTCTGTCTGTCTGTCTCTCTCTCTGTCTCTCTCTCTCTCTCTCTCTCTCTCTCTCTCTCTCTCTCTCTCTCTCTCTCTCTCTCTCTCTCTCTCTCTCTCTCTCTCTCTCTCTCTCTCTCTCTCTCTCTCTCTCGCTGTCTCACCTGCGTGTATGTCATCCAGCAGCATGGCTCCACCTGGTTGGCGTCTAAACCCCAAAACTCGAGTTCCTCTTCAAACAGCGGGCCGCACACGTCCGTTGGATAGTGCAGCTTCCCCGTGCTGGACGGCAACAACAGGAGAAACATAATAATAATAACCTTATATTTAAAAAATTGATCATGATATTGCTCTCATAGCACACTTCTGAAACCGGCGGCCCCTTCCGCTTCTCCGTAAAAGTAAAGAGGGGCCCCGCCCCGCCCCGCTCCGGCCCCCCTGTCCGGCCTGCCCGACGAGCGGCGGCGCGGGGGTCTCCTGGGGGCGCAGCACGCGCAGCACGGCAGCGCTCGCCCCAGAGCCCAGAGCCCCACTGGATTAACTCTGAACGTTCCCTCATCCCTCATAGCTCTGGTCAAATCCTCCGTCTCTCAAGTCCCGGCGCGGCCCGGCCCGTCAGCATCCTGCTACCGCCATACCGCCCCCGCACGAGCGCGACGGCGGCTCAGCCACCTTCGAGGCATCCCGCCCCGCCCCCGCCCAGCCCCGCCCGGGCCGCAGTCCCCGGGGCACTTAGCACACCCCTGGGAGCGGCCGCCAGCAGCACAGGCCAGGCCAGGCCGGGACAGCTGGGCTGGGCTGGGCTGGTGCGTCAGCCGAAATCAGGACGGAGGACGGGGGCGGACCGGGAAATCTCCAAAAAATGCTGAAGACGGGGGCGAATTTTTATTCACTCTCGCCGTCGAGTACAGAGTACGGATTCGGGCCTCCTTCACTGTGAGAAAAAAACTACAGTTTAACTACAATTTTTTACCGTTATTTCGAAGTACAATAAAATACTGTACTAAAATTGTACCCGGTCTATGGTAAATTAGTGATGTACGGCAACGAAAACCGTAAACCGTTAATTCAAAACCGTTGTTTAGTTGTATGAGGTACGGTTTTTCTCACAGTGTTGGTACTAATGGTACCGCTCCACCTCTGCCAAATAATCCGTTCGCCGCAGGCCTTGTCCCCGCACCCCACCTACATCCCCTCAAACCTATTGCAAGATAGGACTCTACTCAAACCGAGCCTCAAACCCGACTGCTGTCCGCCGCAGTGAGAGCGAACTGACAACAAATTTCTTTTTATGAAACTTCAAAACATATTACAGCACAGTAAAAACACTTTATAATGCCAGTGCACTTGTTAAATAAAATAAAATGAGAAAGTTAGGAAAATACCTTTCTTTCCAACAAGATTTTTGAGTTGCGACTCTCGGAGCAGCAGCTCCGGCGCGGAAAAAGGGGAGCGCGGAGGCACAGCTGTCAGCAGGGTAAATGTTTACCCCCTTTCTTTTGGCGGGCTTTGTCAGCTTCGGCTAAGGCTGAGGTTGGTAAGTTATCTTTCAACACACTGCATCTCTCAGCCCCCCTCCCCCTCCCCCACTCCAAGTGCGAGGGCGAGGCCGACGTCGCGTCGCAGCTCAGTCCTCTGACGCCCTCTCTCGCCTCCCGGACTCAGCCCGCCGCCGCACACAACGCGCGCGCCACTTCCATCTTCTTTAATTCTCCGAGAAAATGCAAATTTAATGCAAGTTTGAGCCATGCACACACTTCACACGGATCGCGAAGCGAAGGGTCGATAGATTTTACCATGGATAACGTGAGCCGCGCCCCTACCCCCCTCCCCTCACCCAAATTTTACATTTTATATTCAGAGTACAAAGTTTTCAGCGGATCGCATTACATTTTGATCGGACTAAACTAAAACTATTGGTCAAATACTGATGATCTGATGCCAGTTTCTGATACTGCAGAACGAGCAAAGAGTGAGGTACAGCAAACAGAAAGCGAGGCGCAGCGCAGCAGCAGCGCTCGCAGAATTCAGTACAGGGGCCTTTTGTGCGCCAACCAGCGCGCTTCAGTCGTCAGTTAACTTCAAGACTGAGACAGCCCTACCAGTCTTTACAGCAGCCACACGCAAAAGGTTGTAGATATCTCTTGCAGTTTTAGCAAGTTCTCAATTTCATTGTAAGTATTGTTACCATTCAATTTCACTGTAAGTATTGTTACCATTCAATTTCACTGTAAGTATTGTTACCATTCAATTTCACTGTAAGTATTGTTACCATTCAATTTCATTGTAAGTATTGTTACCATTGCAAATAAAAAAAAATTGTCTGCAACAATACCCCGTAAAAGTTTGATTTTTTTTTACTTAAACAACACATTGATGCGCATTCAGAATCATCTTTCCTCAAATCTAATGGGTAATGAATTTTATTTAATTTTCCATTTTTCCCCCTTTAAAACGCTAAACTGCTTGGCGCGATTTATTTGGCACGGTTTTACCCGATTATGAAACACGTACCGATAGTAGTTGAGGACCTGAGCGAACACGCCCGGGTGCCTGTCGAAGAAGTACTCGTTGAGTATGGGGTCGTAGTTGGCCAGCGCCTCAGTGAGGCGCGAGAGACGCGTCGCGGGGATCTTCTTGAGCGTAGCCTTGTACGTCTCGTGTCGGATGCCGCCGCAATTGAGAACCACGCGGTTCTCCGCGTCCATGTTGAGCAGGTTCATCGTTGTCCCCGCCACTGCGAAGGCTTTTCTCTGACCAGTACAAGCGTCGAATCAACTCGTCACTCGGTGGCGACGGTCCTCCACCCCTCTGCAACACAGAGAAATCTATAAGAGGGCCGATCGACAAAATGTGTGCAATTATATTTTTTGACTTATGATTCTTTTGATTTTTCTTTTGATATTTCAAGAAAAATTTCTGTCACTTTTTCATGGAATTTGATCTTTGAACCCCGTTTCTGAACTTTTCAATTTTATTTCGGCATTTCGTAATTTTTTTTTAAACCTTTCTCTTGAATTTATTTTGATTTTTTTTTCACTTTTTCTGACTTTTTAAATGACTTTTTATTGGGAGGGGCTGGGGAGTACAATGATTTTTCAAAATGACCCCCCAGGGCTCGGCTCAGACGACTCACCTGACAGGGCCGCCACTATGACGGCGCGCGGGTCAGCCTGCGGGTGCTACCGGCGGCGGGGGGCTCGTGCCTCACACCCCCTCGGGGGCCCGCGCCCCTGCGCACCCCGCGGCCCCCGCCGCCCCTCGGCCACCGGGGCCCCAGCGCCGCCGCGGGGACCATCGCCAGCCTGCCAAAGAGAGCAAACCGTTATTACCGATGAACACCACCACCACCACCACCACCACGACGACCACAACGACCACGACGACGACCACCACCACCTCCTCAACCTCCTGTCCCCCAACAGTCTGACAGCCGGCGCCAAGGTCGGCGCCGGCACCACACCCCGCCCCTCGGCCCCGCGGTGTCAAGGGCTTTATTATACAGGTACGTTCCCGACCGCCGCCCCCCACCGCGCCCCGCGCCCCATCTCTCCTCCGACGCTATCGCGGGGCACGTCCCCCCCTCCCTTCTCCCCCACCGCAGAGTCTGAGAGGAGCCCGGAGAGAACCCCCGCGATTCCGAGCGGCATGGCAGCCCTTGCCGCCACTACTGGCGCTCGCTGGACGGAAATGAAAGCAGGTAGAGCGGGGCGGGCAGCAGCAGCAGCAGCAGGCGCCGCGACGGAGGGGCGGCGCCGGAAGCGAGGAGGGACAGAAAAAGAAAATGGAGCAGTGCTACCTGGACCGCCTTGCTCCGCTCCACCCCAGCTCCGCCCCCCTTCCCTCTCCACCCCGCCCCACAGCGTTATCCGCCCAGTTCAGTCCACAACGAGGGGTAAATAACTCCGAATTTTGATGTACACCACTAATTCAAAATTCACACTAATTCAAACTAATTCACGCGAATTCAAAACTAATTCACGCGAATTCAAAACGAATTCAAAACAAATTCAAGCGAATTTAAGGAATGACCTCAGAAAATACACGCACATCTGATCCAAATTATTCTCTCAATTACATGATGAAATCGGATTTTTAGTAAATTATTGTGAATGATTTCTATTTATTCTTCCAAATTATTGGAAATTAACTTTCAACTGCGCAAAATAATCACAATTATTTCAATTATTTTTTAAAACTTTTCAGAAACAAATTTTGCTCTGCAATTGAAAGGGTGGCGTGAAAACATGGAAAATTTTTGCGGCAGTAAACCTCTCGAAGGAGGTTGCGGTTCCCGCCAGGCACAGGGCTTTTACCCCCTGTGGCAGCCAACTGCTTCGGTGTTCCATGGGAACCGGCGCTTTGCTGACTGCGATCCTATCGCGCAATTCGACAGATTTGATCCCCGTACCACCATTGGCCTACCCCTAGAGGTACGAGCGGTGTCAAGAGCGTTAGACTTCCTGATCCCAGTTTCAGAGGCCTTACCTCAGAGGGGTACGCGGGATTCGAACCCACAACCCCGAGTGCCGACACGTAGCCAGAACAGGAAGCGACCCAACGCCCAGAGCCACCGAGCCAACGGCGGTGAGACGTGTTTAACTTCTATTTGACCTGCCATCCAGCTGCGGCCAAAGGGAATGTCAAGCGCGAAAAACACTTTCGTGAGTTGGAGTCGAACTTGGGACCACTCGATTCAGTGTTGCGCGCTCTACCAACTTTTTTTTTTTTTTTAAACACATTTATTGAATCTTTGAACAATTTTTAACAACGCCACGACGCCACGTTGACTGTACAGTACGACCGGTTCGAGCCGTATTTGCCGCGTATCCTGCAGCCTCCACACTGGAAAAACAAAGGTGCTATCTAATGCCTTTTAAAGGCGTTAGTGATATAGTGCCTTTAGAAAGGCGCTATCGCCTCCCAAAGGTGCTATTTTTGGCCCTAATCGTGCCTTTACAAAGGCATTAGTGCAGTAACACCCCAAAAAATTCAATAGCACCCCAGAAAGGGTGCTATATAGCACCTTTGTTTTTCCAGTGCAGCCAGGAGGACAGGGCAGATACAACTCGAACCCGTCGCACTGTACAGTCATCGTGGCGTCGTGGCTCAGTTGGTAGAGCGCGCAACACCGAACCGAGTGGTCCGAAGTTCGACTCCCACTTGGGAGAGTGTTTTTCGCGCTTGACATTCCCTTTGGCCGCAGCTGGATGGCAGGTCAAATAGAAGTTAAACACGTCTCACCGCCGTTGGCTCGGTGGCTCTGGGCGTTGGGTCGCTTCCTGTTCTGGCTACGTGTCGGCACTCGGGGTTGTGGGTTCGAATCCCGCGTACCCCTCTGAGGTAAGGCCTCTGAAACTGGGATCAGGAAGTCTAACGCTCTTGACACCGCTCGTACCTCTAGGGGTAGGCCAATGGTGGTACGGGGATCAAATCTGTCGAATTGCGCGATAGGATCGCAGTCAGCAAAGCGCCGGTTCCCATGGAACACCGAAGCAGTTGGCTGCCACAGGGGGTAAAAAGCCCTGTGCCTGGCGGGAACCGCAACCTCCTTCGGGAGGTTTACTGCCGCAAAAATTTTCCATGTTTTCACGCCACCCTTTCAATTGCAGAGCAAAATTTGTTTCTGAAAAGTTTTAAAAAATAATTGAAATAATTGTGATTATTTTGCGCAGTTGAAAGTTAATTTCCAATAATTTGGAAGAATAAATAGAAATCATTCACAATAATTTACTAAAAATCCGATTTCATCATGTAATTGAGAGAATAATTTGGATCAGATGTGCGTGTATTTTTTGGGGCATCCCCGAATTCAAAACGAATTCAAGTAAATTCACAAAAAGATCACAATAATTCCAAAAAAATAATCTTTGCAATCAATTCAAAAAATTCAAAGCTAATTCAAAACGAATTCAATTCAATTTAGACAAATTCAATTCAAATTCACGCAATTTGTACACCGAATTCAGAGTTGTTTACCCCTCGGTCCACAAGGACAGTGGTTCTTAGCGAGTCCGCACTGCCCGCTTCAGCACCTCTCGCCCTCGCCGGCTAACGCGCGCGCGCGCGCACTAATACACGCAAAAAAAAATCCTAATGTGGTTAAGTGTGTCTAGCCGCTCGGCCATGTGCGCGGTATGCTCTGCAATACGGAGCGGACCTGTCGTGACGTCACAGGCCGCGTGGGGCTGGGCACCTGCGCGCGGTCACCGCTGCTGACGTCACACCGAGTCGCTGTCGTCGCCAGCTTACCGGCCCACAGCCCTCCCCTCTGCCACTCCACCTACACCCCCCCCACACACACACACACTCACTCACCACCACCCCCTCTCCGCCGCGTCTCGCGTCTTCCATCAAAACTATGGCGCTTTCTCTTGACACCTCATCCGAAGCCAGACAGCGCGCGCCCCTCCCGCACCATCCCCACCCGATTCAGAGACATCAGTTGATCGAGTTGTTGTTTTTTTTCCCACCGCTGCGTCGCCCAAGGCGTTGCCCCACCCAATCCTATCGTTGCCTCCACCTCCTGCTCCGACAAACACCTACCACCTCCTGGTTGGGCCGTGTGTTTCTTAAGATGGGCGGCGAAAAATATAGTCCTGAGCATCAGTCGGCCATCGGGCACACACAAGCAGAGGAGTTCGGGAATGATTTAGGACTCTAGGCGAGGATAGTGTCAGTCGACCAAGAACGCCACACGCCACAATGAAGTTATGAAGACGAGAAGGAATTAGGGATGGTTTTCTCGCGTTCAGTCGCGATTTTCGATAGTCAAAGTTTATTTATTTATTTATTTATTTATTTATTTATTTATTTATTTATTTATTTATTTATTTATTTATTTATTTGAGCTCACCCCCCGCACCCCCCGCACCCCCCTCCCCCTCCTCACTACGGCCGCCACTTCCTCCTCCCGGGCAGTTTGAGTGAGCTCATCCCCAGATTCACTCGCACCTCTATTTCCCCTCCCTGTTCCCAGTAGCCCAGCGCCCTTTAGGATAGCCGTGCCCATTCGCCCCGGTTCCCGGGCCGGATATTGACTCAGCCAGCCCCGCACTACCGGCGCGCCGGGCGTTCTCGGTCCAGACGGTATAGAGAATTCGTAAATACGAACCCCTCGCGCCTCTGCCAGAGCTTCGGGAGCCGCCCCGCCGCGGAGCACCCCGCTCCACCCCGCCCTGCCCTACCCCGCCCTGCCCTACCCCGCCCCGCCCTAACCCGCCCCGCGTGCTGCTCCTCCTGCAATGCGGAGCCATTCACACAGCTCACCGCCCGCACAAAAGAAGTATTCCTCGAAGCGACGCGGGCCACGCGGCGCCGGCGGCGCGCGGACGGCGGCGCGCGGCCTTCCAGCGGCACCGAGCAAGGGATGTAAAATTCAGCCCGAAATACGCATGTGTTGCCTGCATACTAAAACACCCCACTGCATACCCTGAGCGCGTGCGCCTGCGGGGGCCTCGACCCGCGCCCCACCTCCACCCCGCCCCAGACGCGCCCCCGACCCGTCGACCAGCCCCCGACCCGCCCCCGACCCGCCGCTGACCCGCCGCCGACGCGCCACCCGTCCCCACACTCGCCGGATTCCGAGGGGAATATCACACATACAGAATAAGTACAATGATTTTTTGACATTTGATTTTAAAAAATATATATATTTTACAAATATTTCTTGTTTTGATATTGTTTTGATTTTTCAAGGAAAATTTCTGTTACGTTTTGATAATTTTGATCTTTTTCCTCCTATTTCTGACTTTTTCCAAGTTTTTCTCAGTTTTTTTGTTACGCAATTTGTTCTCGATTTTTAGGATTTTTCTGTATATTTCTCCTTGCTTTTATTTTGATTTTTATTTTTTCAATTTTTGCAATGATTTTTTTTTGGGGGGTGGGGTGGGGGTGGTGGTTGGGGGTGGAGGGGTACAATGATTTTTCGAAGTGATACCCCTACGGATGCTACAGGGCACCACGGACACGGAGAACTCCTCTGCAATCGCGCTGCCCCCGCCACCCGCTGATGCATTTCTGAATGTTTAGCCGTATATTCACCGATCGCGCGCCTGCTGGGGATGCGCCTGCGCCGCTGAGAGAGCGCGCACACACACACACACACGCACATCTACAGAAGCGTGCGGTGAGCTATGCGAAAACTTCAACCGGTACGTAATGTGGATAAAGCGAAAAGAGTTTCTCGGGGACAAGATGCGAGAGCGTGGGGCGGAGGGCGCGGTGGCACGGTTCACGGTTCAGCTCAGCGCGGCTCAGCCGCGGCATACGCCCTCGCTGTGCGCTGCTGCTGCTGAGTCGTTGAAATCATTTCCCCGTAAATCCTTCGCCAAGACCATATTTTTGTCGGCAGCGCGGCGGTGGTGCACGGGGGAGGAGGAGAGGGCACGCAGGCGCGGGGTTGCGGGTCGGGGAAATCGGGTGGGGGTTGGGGCTGCGGCGGAACAGGGATCGGGGAAGAGTGCAGGGCAGGGGGCAGGGCAGGGGGCAGGGCAGGGAGGCACGGAGAGAGGGGCAGCCGTTATCAAGCGGCTGGCTGGGCCGAGCCGGCAGGCAGGCGCGCTCGGATGCCAAGTCCGGCCAAGTCCTCGACGCGGAGCCGGCCTTTCGCTACCCCCCGAGGGGAAAACTTTGAGTTTTGGTGCAACCATTTTGTAAATTTTCGTGAATTTTTAATCGAATTTTTTGGGGGAATTTTCGCTTGAACTTCACCTACATTTATAATGGCTTTTCCTAAATTTTCCTGAATTTTTGTAATTTTCTTAAATTTCTTAATAGCTTTTGAATTTGACTGAATTTTCCTAAATTTTGCTGAATTTTCCTGAATTACGAGGTGTACAAAAATTTTCAGGAGTTGTTTCACCCTCGCCCTCCCTCTCCCTCTCCCTCGCGCCGCAGTCAACCTATCCCACTCCGCCCACCACCACAAAGCGCCGCGCCCCTTACTTCAAACTCAGAAGCCCGTGGAGGGCATGGCCAGGCATGGCGTGGGCTGGGCGGGCAGGCAGGGCGACGGAGCCGGCTGGCCCGCTGCCCCCACACCCCCGCCCCTCCCTTTCTTCCGGGCACACGCCCTCTCCGCCCCCCCCATCCCCCCCATCCCCCCCACCGCACCGGTCGGCCCTGCTGCCTCTCACCCCCAGGCCTGCCGCCTGCCCGCCTGCCCGCCTGCCCCGAGCAGATCGAAAAGAAAAGGGACCGTCTTGACGGCGCGCAGCCGCAGCAGCCGCAGCAGCCGCAGCCGCGCGGCGATGGCGATGACTGATAGCTGAGCCGAGCGGACGCGCGCGAAAAGCTCATGCCACTGAGCGTCCTGCCTGCATCCCCCGCCTCCCGCGCCCTTCTCCTACAATATCACGCAGCGCCCGCTTCGCCCGCCTCCTCAACCTAAACCCTACCGCCTTGTTCTGCTGCTCCAGCTTCCCCGGACGCGGCCGTATCGCGAGGCGTGGCGGAGCGTGGCCGCGGGGGTTCTGCCACGGGGCTTGCCCTGCCCCGCCCGCCATTAGTCACGGCGAGAGCTATTGTGCGTGTTCACCCCATCTGCCACCCGGCCCTGGCGGCCCCCTGGCGGCCCCGGCCCGGCCCGGCCCGGCCCAAGGCATCGACGCGACGCCGGCATTGTGGGTATATCGGCTCAGCAGCAACATGGCCTTGGGGGGCTCGACTACCCCGCGGCGCCACGCGCAGCCCAGCGCGGCGGCACGGGACCGCGCGCCGAACGAACCCGCGGGCGGAAACGCAGCTTCCGCGTCGATCACATTTAGAAAAAGGAACCCTTGGAGGATCGCGCAAACTTTTCAAAAATTGTAACAACGTCAGATTTAACATTGCTTTAAAGTCAGTTGTTTTAAGCTTACAATATATTTGCTCATTAAAAAAAAATGCTACATACTCCTGGCAAGGAAACACTTTCCTTTAATTTTTTTTTTTAAAATGTAAAAATTAAAAACTTTTTGCGAGCCTTTTCTTCCAAGAGAAAATCTTCCGGTGGTCAAAGTTGAAATTCGTAACTATCTGCAAACATAAGTTTTTTTTTCGGGTTGCTCGTAGCACCCTGCTGCAGCGCTGAATAACCTTCACAAACACAATTATTTCACTCCCGTGTTCCGGCCATGTTTTTTCCTCTCTTTTTTAATGTTTCCAAAAAGAGCATTGTTCCCGCGGGGAAAAGATAACTGTTGTGCGTTACACGCCTGTTTTTCAAGCGGTATCGGGTCGGGCCCCTTTTTGATGCGCGCGTCCCCTGCCGCGACCGGACAGAACATGCGGATGCATTCAAAGGCCACAGCCACGTTCGCAGTATTTGGGGAGTGATTGGTAATGAACAGCGGCTATCGCAGCGAGCCAACGTACTCAGAATTATTCTCTATGCGCAGGAAAGTTGCGGGGATCGGGTGTGAGGTATGGGGGGAGGGGGGGAGGGGGGAATACGAGATCAACAGCGCGGAATTGGTTGATTCCGGCATTTGCGTCCCCTTGTGCTCGCGCTGTCTTCCGAAACGTATACCTCCCCCCCTCCCCCCGTGTCTCTCTCTCTCTCTCTCTCTCTCTCTCTCTCTCTCTCTCTCTCTCCCTCTCCCCTTTCGTCTCCTGCCCCGTGCCGAGTGGGACACAGTAACTCTGAAATTTTGTAGCCTTCTTAATTCAGAATTTTTTTTTAAAAAATCAAAATAGTTAAGGTAAATTCAGAAAAAAAAACAGAAAATTCACCAAAATTCAGGAAAATCCACAAAAATTTTCGTTAAAATCAAGCAAAGATTCACAAAAGTAAAGATTTAACGCGCGCACTTTTACTCTCCACGCTCTCCTCTCATTTCCCGGGCTTCACTCTTTTCCTCTCACTGTGCCACGTGGTTCAGACGCAGTGCCCACCCCTCCCCACCCCTCCCCCGCCCCACCTCGCGCTATGCCGCCACGCGGCCCCGCGGTCCCGTGCGCGCACCGCGCCTTTGCTTGAAAGCCACAGTTTTCATCCGCGATGAATTATTCATAAAACACAGTCCAGTGTCAATGCTTCGGAGTCAGAGCTCAGTTCACCACCGCAGTGTCGGAGGCGCGCGGGGCGGCGGCGTGGAGTGGGGTCGTGAGCGGCGAGCGGAGGGGAGGAGCAGGCGGGTACGGAAGCGAGGGCGGGGGCGGGGCGGGGGCGGGGTGGGGCGGGGGCGAGGGAGGATGTTAGCGTCCGACCCTCACGTCCCGCATTGCGAATGGTAAAGAGAGCCGTGACCGGGCCAAAGCGGACGTTAAATAAGCGATGCACGCGTTGGTTTTCCGTCCGCTGCTCGACATTTATGACAAAACAATATGCTCTATCCATCTCTCGAAACGGCTGCGGCGTCGTGACTTAAACTTACTCATTTTAATGAATTTATAGATTCGAACACGAATACTGCGCTTCTTGATCGATCGTAAGAGCACCCTGAAAACCGTTCAGTCCAGGGAAATAAATTCGAAAGCAACCAAAATTTTAGATGTGTGAACTAAATCCTGTTCGTACTGACAAAATGATTTAGTTAGGTTGACTTAGTTTTGATTGATTCGACCATATTTAGTCGAAAAAGAAAATTTTGTCTGTTTCAAGATCTAGATCTTGTTTCCTACAACTCTGATTTGGTCGTATCGCGACTAAATGGTTCTCTGCTGGGTGAGGAGTGATTGAGATTTAAAAACAGTTTTCTGCTCAACTGTTAATTTCCTCGTCAAAATTAACATCCCTTCTCTCCGTGCATATTTACGACTCGACGTTGTCGTCGGGCAGGCGGAATCTCCGCTTCGCACAAGCATAAAGCTGAAATAATAAACGTCCTAGAGTGTCGGGCCTCGGTGTCCGCATTAGTGTATCTTGGTGCGAATGGCCGGCCCGCCGGGTACCGCGCCGCCCTCCACGCGCGCCGCAGCAGGACACGAAAATGTAATCACCACCGCCGTGTTACAACTTTATTGGCCTTTGAAAAATTCAGTTTCCTCCGCAGCGCGTTTCCCCTGTTCGCCCGGCCTGGCGCGGGTCCGGGCCCCGGGCCCCGCCCAGCTAGCTGGGACCAGGCGGGGCCAGGCGAGGCCAGGCGGGGCCAGGCGAGGCCAGGCGGGGCCAGGCGAGGCCAGGCGAGGCCAGGCGAGGCCAGGCGAGGCCAGGTGGGGCCAGGCGGGGCCAGACGGGGCCAGGCGGGGCCAGGCGGGGCCAGGCGGGGCCAGGCGGGGCCAGGCGGGGCCAGGCGGGGCCAGGCGAGGCCAGGCGGGGCCAGGCGGTGCCAGGCGAGGCCAGGCGGGGCCAGGCGGGGCCAGGCGGGGCCAGGCGGGGCCAGGCGGGGCCAGGCGGGGCCAGGCGGGGCCAGGCGGGGCCAGGCGGGGCCAGGCGGGGCCAGGCGGGGCCAGGCGGGGCCAGGCGGGGCCAGGCGGGGCCAGGCGGGGCCAAGCCGGCGGGACCCGGGCCGCCACCCTCTACTCGGCCCATATCGGCGAAAGCACAGCTTTCCTCTCGCAGAGCCGCTCCCAGTCCCCCACCCCCGACCCCACCCGCATTACGCCCGCCCTCAATGAGGATTACCCTGTCGCCCCACACTGCCAAAAACTCCAAGACCGCACATTTTTGAGGCAACGACGGAGTTGCTGTATGTCAATTGTTTTACTTAACCCCTTACGGGATAATTAATTGACATGTAAAGTTGCAAGGAAATTTAAAAAAAAGATTAAAAAAAAATATTGATAAAAAGTAGTGTGAAAGCTTTTTCGGTATCCTGTGAGCATTTTCATTCCGTCCCACGTCAGTGATCGTAGTTTTGGCTGTCAATGGGGGTAGCGGCGATTCCCTCAACGCGCACATCATGTCACGAATAAACGTCACGTTGGCTGAACCAAATGAAAATTGAAATTTAATTTTTAAATTGAAATGCGCAGCCTCATGAGAATGGGAAGGCGGACAAAAGGCTGACAGGAGACGGGAAATAGGCAGCTTCACGTAAACGTAACTGGTGTAATGAAACAGTGCCTATTAAAGATTAGACGCCCCGCAGACCAAAAGAGACGCACTTCTAGCTCAGCTTTACACGGTTTTTCGGTAACATTTCTCAATTCAAACAAGTTTTCACTGCGTAGATTACGAGCTGAAATGTATTTATCAGCTTATTGGACCTATGACCTGCCGTCATTCACATGCAGGTATAACCAGGGGGGTCCTTCACTAAAAAAAAAAAAGAGGGTCCACCCTTAAACAATATCCCTAAATTAAAATCAAGAAGAAAAAAAGAGTAAAATCAAGAAAAAGTCAGAAAAATTAAGATATTATCAGGAAAAATCAGTAAAAATCAAGAAAAATCACGAAACACTAGAAAAATCGGTGTACGTTTGAATTTATAGAGAAGAACCCCTTACAACGCGCGAGTGCATGTAAGCGCTTTCAAGCCTTCATCCCGCGATGAGCGTCGCTCCGTGGCCTCGTGGCCCGGTACAGGTGCACGTCAGCCGTTGTAAGACGCCCCTCCCCTCCCCTCCCCTCCCCTCCGGAGCTCGGCACACCCTCACGGCGCCTCGTGGTGCCGCGCCGACATGAGCCCCGCAGAAGAGCGAATCGAGTTTTCAAGTTTGGCGCACAAATTCAATCTGTGGCGGGGGAGGGAAAAGCAGGCACCCACGGGCGGGGAGGAGGGAGGGGGGAGGGGAGAGGGTGGGGGTGTGGCGTGATTCATGATGTGGGATCATGAGGTTACTCTCATTATGGCACGCGGGCTGCGTCTGCGACGCGACCTTAGAGAGAGAGAGAGAGAGAGAGAGAGAGAGAGAGAGAGAGAGAGTGTTAAAGCTCCCGTGAGAGAGAGAGAGAGAAAGAGCGCGGGCGCAGCGTAGTCGCGTCATGTTCGAGCCCCCAGCCCGCTCCGACCCGCCCCGCCCCGCCCCGCACTGTTGAAACCTTGCGAACAATCGTTGCAAAGAATTTGGATGCTTCGCATTGCGAAGAAAATGTTCGTATTACAAACAAAATAGTTCGCAAGCTTACAAACTTTTCACGCCTTACAAACT
Organism: Frankliniella fusca; assembly: GCA_029379305.1. NCBI lineage: Eukaryota > Metazoa > Arthropoda > Insecta > Thysanoptera > Thripidae > Frankliniella > Frankliniella fusca. The sequence continues at coordinate 47,523 of JAHWGI010001300.1, read as the reverse complement.
AAATAGTTTGTAAGTTGCGAACTATTTTGTTTGTAATGCGAAGCACCCAAATACTTCGCAGCTTACAAACTATTTTGTTTGTAATACGAACTTTTTCTTCGCAAGGTTTTAACAGTGCGCCCCGCACCCGCCGCACCCTGCAGCTGCCGTTCGCGACCCGCAAATTGGGGGTGAGTTGCGCTTTCTTCGGCGGGGCGCTCGCAATTAGCCCGGGCTGCCTCTCTGATGCCGCCGTGGCGTGACGCAACCCGCGCGCTCGGTTACGCGTTACGCCCGTTAGTGTTGGCGTTAGGGAGGGAGTGTACCAGACCGCTCCGCTGCGCTCCACTGCCTGTTGTTCTCCCCGCCCTGTGTCACGAGCAGAGCGGGTGCGGCGCGCTGCGCACGGCAGGCCGGACAAAATGGCGGAATAAAAGGTTTATGGGATTACTGAGGGTGAGCCTTGTCGGACATGTCCTGCGTCCCGGGGCCGGCCGAGCCGTGTCGGTCCGGCCCCGCTCGCCGTGCGGTTCAGGTGCTTACGCCGCCCCCGCCGCGCAAAGCCACGCGCCGACGCCACGCTCCATTACATCGCAAGATGTAACCACTGGTTGCACGCCTGCAAGAAAGTGCCTGCTGCTGCTCTCCCTGCACACCCCGCCTGTCCTGACACGGGTCCGGGACGAGATATGGGTTCTTCATTTAAAATTCAAGCGTTAAACTTTTTTTTATGTTTCTGGTTCTGTGTGATCTTCCTTAGTGTTTACAAATTTTTTCGAGGGGTCCACCACTCTGGTAATCTTGTGTACACTTTGTCGGATAATTACTGGTAATCACATCCAAAAAAGTCCCCTTTACGTAGGTTTTCATGCCGTTTAGAGCTTTCCGGCCTGAAAATGTTCTAAAAATTACATAAATTTCCAAGTTTTTTCAAAAATGTTACCGAAAACTGTTGGTAATCACTGGTAATCGGTAATCGTGTGTGTGTGTACGCTCCTTAGCCGAGTGGTGGACCCCTCGGATTTTTTTCCGATTTATTCTGATTTTTTCCCCTTCATATTATTTTTTATTTCCTGCTGATTTTTTCTTGAATCAGTCTTGATTTTTTTTACTGATTTAGTTTCAGAGTGTACACTGATTTTGATTAAAGGAGCCCTCGGTACCGGTACGGGACCGCCTGCAGGGTAGGCAGACCCGGCGCACAGCGGCGCGCTCCGGTGCGCAGGGCGGCCTAACCAGCGCGGCGCTCGCGTGGCTGGCCCACTGCCGCACGAACCCAGGGCGGAGAAAAATAAAATTACGGCGCTGATTTTGTATCGGCCGATGAAAGCGACGGTGCTGCGTGGTGCCCCGAACGGAAATGGACGAAACAAACAAGGGTTTGGTGCGTCGAGCATATCACAGAAAGCAGGCCGCGTGGTCCGCCGAGACTCGTCCGGAAGGAGGAGGGAGAGTGTGAGCGAACATCACACAAGTGGTGCGCCATCACACCCTCGCCACCTCGAGTCCACTGCTTTGCTTTGTATGTGTGTGTGTGTGTGGGGGGGGGGGGGGTATTCGCCTGGTTATCTTCAAAAATAATTTTCGGGAGAAAACAATCAATACATTGTGTGTGCGTAGGAGAGAGAGAGAGAGAGAGAGAGAGAGAGAGAGAGAGAGAGAGAGAGAGAGAGAGAGAGAGAGAGAGAGAGAGAGAGAGAGAGAGAGAGAGAGAGAGAGAGAGCGTCGCCCTCATTGGTGTACGCCACGGGGGGCAGACAGCCGGCAATGTTCTATTTCTGTATCAGACGACACGCTCGGTTGACGAATCCATGCCAGTCGTCATGGCTGACGGCCTTTCTCTGCCTCCAGCCCGGGCGGCTTGCTCTACCTACCTACACCGCGCCTACCTGCGCCACTTACTTCTATCGGGACACAGAAACGCGAATAAGGCGCGTCGCCCCATGTTCCGCACCACGCAAAAGCAAGACGTAAAATGTGTTTCCTCGAAAAGTCATAATATGGCCCCAAACAAATCATTTTAAAAAAATTACAGAGGAAATATACAGAAAAATCTTAAAAATGAAGAAAAAATGAAAAAAAAACACCAAAATAAAATTTGAAAGAAGAAAAAAAACGAGGGTAAAAGATTACAATTTATCAAAAAGTGACAGAAATTTTTCCTTGAAAAGTCAAAACAACAGACAAGAATTTTTTTTATTAAATCAAAAAAATTAAACGGCATAAAAATGTTGCATGAGTGATTCTCGCTCTGACGCGCCGCTGCTACGGTGGCATGCGCAATGGGCGCATTCTCGAGTCGTTCTGCGCGCGATTATAAAGCAATCTTCCTAAGTCGGGACGCGCCACCGCGGACGGCTAAAGTGCAGAGTTGATCCGGAACTTGGATGGCGGCCCCGCGGAGTCCCGCGGGATGGATTGAGATATGAAGCGGCGCGGCGCCGGGGTGGGGTAAGGTGGGGTGGGGTAACGCAGAGCGGGGTAAGGGGACTGAGGACGGCGAGCTGACGGGGGCGTCTCGCTCGTCCCGCTTCGCTGCTGCTCATCGAAAACAAAGCAATAAACCCGTCACCGGGCGAAGCTCGGTTTGACCGCGGCATGGATAGCCACGCACTTACGGCGCCCGCGGAGAAATGCCCCATCGCGCCAAAAATCTAGCTGTCGGATATCCGTTTTCTCAGCAGTTTACTATGGAAGGGAAGAAGAGGACGAAAAATAAAAATAGGATCAGCAAAGGTTCTACACCGGGCCCAGCCGGCTTCACTCCTGTTACTGTATTGCAAGCAGGCTAACGAGCCGACTTTGTGCTGCTGAGGAGAAGAATAAGAAGAAGAAAGGGAGCGAGAAAGGAAAAAAAACAACAAGCAAACAACCTATTTTGCTCCATTCCAACACAATCGCTCCGCGCCCGGTCCGCCCCCCCCCTCCTCGTCCTTGATCTCGCCTTCCTACACCTACAAGAACAAGGAAGACAACGAACCCCCCGCCCTGCCTGCTAGGCTTTGGGATCGGCGGCTCGGGCTGGATCCCTGCCAACCCCACCCCGCCCCGCCCCGCCTCGCCCCGCCCCGCCCCGCCCCGCCTGCCAGCCTTCATCCAACCAACTGGCGAGCCGGCTCGTAACCCTCTGCTGCCCCGCTGCCCCGCCTGCGCCTCTGGGCGCGCCCCTTCATCCCTTCCACCCATGACCTACCTGCCTGCCTACTTGCCTTCCATCTAGACAGTCCAGATAATTCCCCTCCCTTCTTGCACATCTTGCCTTCTCCCGCTGTCTGTCTGTCTGTCTGTCTGTCTGTCTGTCTGTCTGTCTGTCTGTCTGTCTGTCTGTCTCCCTCTATAGGTGAGAGGAAGAAAGGGTGAGCGCGTCCATTATCGATGCGAGAAAGACATTGAGTTTGTTTGCGGACCTGCGTTTCTTTTCTTCCGATTTAGCCGGCGATCAAACTCTCTGTCTGTCTGGTCTGTCCCTCCTCCGTCTTTCTATGCTGTCTCTCTCTCTCTCTCTCTCTCTCTCTCTCTCTCTCTCTCTCTCTCTCTCTCTCTCTCTCTCTCTCACGCACACACACACACCCAACAGCCCGCACCACTACGCCAAGCCAAACGCAGTCAAACCGAGCGTATTCGTGTGCGCTCCCACCCTCCCCCCTCTCTCTCTAGCTGCTCCGGCCTTAATGCTACTTCCTGGCTTTGTTTTCCGACTCAATTTGAATGTGGCGCGCTTCGAATGTGTTCTGCTGTGCTCGCGGTGCGGGAGTGCATCTGGCTTTGGCGCTCCCACTTTGTATCCTCCCCGAAAGGCGCTTTGACTGATTCCACCCCACCGCTTTCCTGCATCTCTTCCTCTCCATCGTTTAGCAATTCCGACACACGCGGCGTCCCGTCGATTCCTAAAATTATTCGCTTTCTTCTGTGTTTCCGTTTAATCTTTAAAGGAGAGACACGAGTTTAACCGCTTCCCATCGGCGCCGCGCCGCGGGCTTCAACCTCGTTAGGCCGGCGAAGCGACTCCTCCGTGACTCCAGCACGAAGAAAGAAAACATTAAAGAAGTAGAAAAAGGGGGAAAAAACACAACTCGCTCTTAATTCTGTTGAGGGTTGGGGCGTAGTTGAGCAAGTAAAAAGTTATCGTAACAAAGCGGCCGGGCCGCGCAGCAGGTAAACTAAACAGCCAGGAGCAGGATTGAGTCGCCCCTTGAGTCACCCGGCCCGGCCAGCAGGGGTCTGCACCGAGCGTGTCTGGCTCTTCTACACGTAAGCGATTAAGAATTCATGCTGTGCCTTGCAGCTGATTGAAGTCAATGCTCATAATAGTTTTGTAAAAAGAAGAAATAAAATAAGAAAAATCCCTCAGGCGAGATTTTTTTTGGGTCCCATAGGGGCAATGTAGAACAACTGACTAACGTTTCGACTGATTCTAGAAGACAAATTCGTTGCCTAAAAACGAGGAACAAGGGCGCGTGACAAATAGCTGTACAACTGCAGGGCAGATAAGGGGATGAGAGGATACAGGGCGAAGGACGGATAGCAAAAATCCCCTCGACATTTATGTGGAAGTTAGGGCTGCGGACAGCGCCGTTAAATAGAGTGAGCATGGCCATGCACACGTTACATACAGTGAGCATACCGTGCACGCTTAATATACAGCGTGCAATGCTCACAGTTGGGTTTTCAGTGGAAGCCTCACACACCTACAAGTGTGCGACATTCACCGAGGGGTAAACAACTCTGAATTCGGTGTACAAATTGCGTGAATTTGAATTGAATTTGTCTAAATTGAATTGAATTCGTTTTGAATTAGCTTTGAATTTTTTGAATTGATTGCAAAGATTATTTTTTTGGAATTATTGTGATCTTTTTGTGAATTTACTTGAATTCGTTTTGAATTCGGGGATGCCCCAGAAAATACACGCACATCTGATCCAAATTATTATCTCAATTACATGATGAAATAGAATTTTTTAGTAAATTATTGTGAATGATTTCTATTTATTCCAAATTATTGGTGGCGCAAAATAATCACAATTATTTCAATTATTTTTTTAAACTTTTCAGAAACAAATTTTGCTCTGCAATTGAAAGGGTGGCGTGAAAACATGGAAAATTTTTGCGGCAGTAAACCTCCCGAAGGAGGTTGCGGTTCCCGCCAGGCACAGGGCTTTTACCCCCTGTGGCAGCCAACTGCTTCGGTGTTCCATGGGAACCGGCGCTTTGCTGACTGCGATCCTATCGCGCAATTCGACAGATTTGATCCCCGTACCACCATTGGCCTACCCCTAGAGGTACGAGCGGTGTCAAGAGCGTTAGACTTCCTGATCCCAGTTTCAGAGGCCTTACCTCAGAGGGGTACGCGGGATTCGAACCCACAACCCCGAGTGCCGACACGTAGCCAGAACAGGAAGCGACCCAACGCCCAGAGCCACCGAGCCAACGGCGGTGAGACGTGTTTAACTTCTATTTGACCTGCCATCCAGCTGCGGCCAAAGGGAATGTCAAGCGCGAAAAACACTTTCCGGAGTGGGAGTCGAACTTGTGACCACTCGGTTCGGTATTGCGCGCTCTACCAACTGAGCCACGACGCCATGATGACTGTACCGTGCGACGGGTTCGATCCGTATTTGCCGCGTATCCTGCAGCCTCCAGCCAGGAGGACAGGGCAAATACAACTCGAACCCGTCGCACGGTACAGTCATCGTGGCGTCGTGGCTCAGTTGGTAGAGCGCGCAACACCGAACCGAGTGGTCCGAAGTTCGACTCCCACTTGGGAGAGTGTTTTTCGCGCTTGACATTCCCTTTGGCCGCAGCTGGATGGCAGGTCAAATAGAAGTTAAACACGTCTCACCGCCGTTGGCTCGGTGGCTCTGGGCGTTGGGTCGCTTCCTGTTCTGGCTACGTGTCGGCACTCGGGGTTGTGGGTTCGAATCCCGCGTACCCCTCTGAGGTAAGGCCTCTGAAACTGGGATCAGGAAGTCTAACGCTCTTGACACCGCTCGTACCTCTAGGGGTAGGCCAATGGTGGTACGGGGATCAAATCTGTCGAATTGCGCGATAGGATCGCAGTCAGCAAAGCGCCGGTTCCCATGGAACACCGAAGCAGTTGGCTGCCACAGGGGGTAAAAGCCCTGTGCCTGGCGGGAACCGCAACCTCCTTCGGGAGGTTTACTGCCGCAAAAATTTTCCATATTTTCACGCCACCCTTTCAATTGCAGAGCAAAATTTGTTTCTGAAAAGTTTAAAAAAATAATTGAAATAATTGTGATTATTTTGCGCAGTTGCAAGTTAATTACCAATAATTTGGAATAAATAGAAATCATTCATAATAATTTACTAAAAATCCTATTTCATCATGTAATTGAGAGAATAATTTGGATCAGATGTGCGTGTATTTTCTGAGGTCATTCCTTAAATTCGCTTGAATTTGTTTTGAATTCGTTTTGAATTCGCGTGAATAAGTTTTGAATTCGCGTGAATTAGTTTGAATTAGTGCGAATTTTGAATTAGTGGTGTACATCAAAATTCGGAGTTATTTACCCCTCGCATTCACACACTTGGGTTTCCAGTATATCTGTCTGTATGTCTAATTATATATCTACCTCTCGCTCCTTCTACCTTTATAGTTGTGCCCTCTCGTATAGTTCTTCTCTTTCCTTCGCTCTCTCCACTTGGCGTTGCGAGAACCAGGAGAGCAAACAATAGAGTTTCTAGCATAATTATACACAAAAGTCGAAGTAAGGAGCAGCGGTAGCTCGCGCGTGTGCGCGCTGTGTGTGAGCTCGTCTGTATGACGTGACTGTAGGGTGATTCTGCGTCCCGGACGAGGTCCCGGATCACCTCGCGTCAGACTCCACCCTTATCCCGCGCCTTTCGCCTCACTCTGCCTTTTATTTTTGGCGCTCGCACTGCCTCGAATCGAGCGTGTGTTGTAGAGGATAGCAGACCGGATTATCTTCTGATCTACTCCAGCCCCATTGTACAGCGTGGCACCAACAGGTGGGGGGGGGGGGGGGGCTGACGAGGTCGGACTTAGGAGCCCGCAGCGCGGGGCCGCGCGGGCCGGCGTCGATCTCTTTCTCCCTTCTTCCCCAAGATGATGAGGTCCGGATTGTCGCCATTCGCCTCCTGCGAACAAGTCCACCCCGCCCTGTCCCGCCTCGCCCCAACGTCCTGCCCGCCCCGCACTGCCCCACCCTGTCCCGCCCTGCCCCGCCCTGCTCTACCGCCCTGCCCTTCTCCCCGCAGCTCCTCGCTCCTCTTCCTCTCCTCACCTCCCTCTTTTTCTTTTGGGTAAACTATGATTGTAAGCTCTGTTTCATGAGCGCGCCGATAACCTCGGCCGCCGTAGAGCTCCGATCATCGGAGTCCGATGCCGATCCTCACTCTCCCTGCCCTGCCCTGCCCTGCCCTGCCCCCTGCCCTGCTCGGCCGAGCCATGCCCAGCCTCGCCGCGCGGGACGGATCCATACCAAAAACCCCTCTCTCAAATATTTTCCCAGGGGATCAGCATGGCAGCAGGGGACTCCAAAAGGGGCGCAGCGGGGCGGGGCTGGGCGGAACGATCGTGGCCGAGACCCGCGGATTTGGTGGGTCGCTGGTTATCAGACAACCAAGCCCAACCCACATCGCCCCGCCCCGCCCCGCCCCGCCCCGCCCCGCCCCATCTCACCAGGTTTCACCACTCCCCGCCCTGCCAGGTCCCCGCGCGGCAGCGTCAGGATGATTCTCATCCTCACCGCCGCTGGGCATTCGAACCTTTTCCTCTTCGGGAGTAAGAAAGGGAAGGCAACGGCGACGCCTAGAGAATGAAGCCTCGCAAATGAGACCAATTAGAACGAAACCAGAAGCTCTGAGGGAGGGAGGGAGGGAGGGAGGGAGGGAGGGAGGGAGGGAGGGAGGGAGGGAGGGAGGGAGGGAGGGAGGGAGGGAGATAGAGAGAGAGAGCTCCTCAAAGCGGTCGGCAGTGGGTCCAACAAGGCTATACTTAATGTAAGTCCAACTTAAGTGTCCTGTGCTCTCCGGTATGTGCATTGTACTGAACTGTGCCCTACGTGCGTGACTCTCTTCCCTATGCACCCGGAGAGAAGCTCACAGGCCAGAGGAAACGCAAGGTCGTCGCTTTCTTGAAGAGAGATCGCGCGCCACGGTGCATTTACAATCAAAACTGTTGGTATTTGCATTTGAAGTGCCGAAAGCAAAGAAAACCTTGCTCATGATTAGTCCCCCTCAATTGCACACTGCCGCGGGCGCCGCGGGCGAAGGGGAATCACTCATACACATTATATACAGTAATTAAAAAAAAATAATTCTGATTTTTTAAAAAGTATTTTGGGTTTAGAATTTTCTTTTGACCTTTCAAGGAAAATTTGTGACTTTGTAGATAAATTTCGATGTTTTCCTCTTACTTCTTGCTTTATAAAACAAAAAATCAGTTTTCTGTTTATTTTCCTCGATTTTTCGTTTTTCTTTCTCTCTATTTTTTTTAAAAATAGTAATTGTTTGATTTTATTTTTTACATGATTTTTGGGGGCCATACAGTGATTTTTCGGCTGCGAAGACTGCTGCCGACCCGCGAGCATTCCGCCCCGCGCGACACGGCCGCGCTACTCCGCTGTGCCGCGGTCGAATCTCTCTAATGACGACGACCAAAGAGTCAAAATTCAAACTCCCACTCGCACCTCGTCACCTCCCTCCCCCACCCCCCTCAGCTATACGTTTCATTTCCTAACGAGATATCGCCGCTCTACGCCACCGTGCCTTCTAATTATTACAGCCCCATCGCTGCCGCCTCTCCCCCGCCCGCACCACCATTGCCGCTTTGAACTTTTACCCCCGCCCCGCCCTACCCCAGCGCACCGCTCAGCACCCCGACCGCGCCCGCGGCCCACGCTGGTCCCCCTCGTTCGGTCGTCAACTCGTCGTCAGCAGACCAAACTGCCCCCTCGCCGCACTGCGCTTTGTTATTTCTTGGCAATAATTTTTTCCCCTTCCCCTCCTTTTAATTTTCCTCGCGCTCCGCCTCTGGTTTCCTTCCACGCGCTCGCATTTCACTGTAATCTAAAATGTTCAACTGACGCTCACTCACAAGCGTCGTGCCACAGAATGGGTGAAGAAGAACACTGCAGGGGATTTTATAGTAAAGTAACGAACAAACACCAGTTAAATTTTCATCACAAACTATTCGATATTGCTGATAAATCGAATACATGAGAAATCACGAACAGGTCGTAACTTTCTCTAGATGAATAAATAACCTACGTCACTGTGCACACCAGTAAAATTTTAGAACTGCGTGTAACAGAATTCTCTTCAAATTTGAACTCTTTTGCAGGATCAAATACAAAAATATACCCTTTACCCTTTTTCAACAGCCTAATAGAATTCTCTTAACTCATTCTTAATTTTACGGGCAGTCTGTTAAAGACGTACGAACAGTTTATTTTCTCGATATGATGAGGACTTTTCGTCATGTAAAGGATCAAACTATTCGTGAGAAATTTTATCGTGAAATGACAAAATCAAGCAGTGCAATGTGGGATACTTTTGTCTCATCCAGAACAGGGGCGGTTCTAAGTCCGGATGACGGGAGGGGCGATGTGCTGCGGGTTGCCTACATACAGGGAGTTTGCACATCATATTGACTACCTTATAGGCGGCCTTCAGGACGCGACAGGGGGAGGGCATCACCCCCACTACCCCTCCCGTTAAACCGCCACTGCTCTAAAACCCAGTTGTTGTTTTGGCGTAGGGCGAAACAAATTTAAGTGTTCAGCACTGTGCTCAACACGAGTTAACGCGTGTCAGTTGAACAGTTTATATTACCGCTGGGCTCGATGCGACCAGCGCGACTCACCGACCACAAAACAGCGCACAATTATTAATAACGTCCCCGCACCACCTGCGCGCCACGCTGAGCTGCGCCTGCGCGCATCTGATCAGCGACTGCTCACCTGCAACAAAGAGAGCACTCGCGTCAACACGAGAGAGCAAGGGAGATGCGAGGACATCAGGGCGTAATGTGTGTGTGTGTGCGTGTGGGTGTGGTGTGTGTGGTGTGTGTGTCTCTGGACATCTACAGGAAAAATATCTTAAACGGAAGTGCTTATTGACATCGTCATTGTCATAATACAACTTACTATCTTTCGTATCTGTCTGGCCGCGTAGGAAGCTCACAGTGGGCGTCCAGAACATCGAGGTACGTCGGAGGAGCTAGCGCTGCCCCCCCCCCCCCCCCCTCCCCTTCCCGTCTGCTTCCCCTTTCCGCCCCCGCAACGCCCGCGCGCCCGTCTCCTCTGCGTCGCCTGCTATACAGCTACTCCCACCCTGCTTGCCGCGTACCGCCGCCGACGCCAAATTACACAAAATTGCCTCGAACTCGAAAAGACAAAGGAATAATTAATTGTGAGAGTTAGTCGTTCCCTTCTCTCCTCACCCCTGCTGGATGTGTCGGTATAGTGCGCCCTACTACTCTTCCTTCTCCCTCCTGCTCCTTCCTCCCTCCTCCTCCCTCCCTCCCCCCTACCACTCCAACCACCAACCACCCACCACCAGCACCACTATTCCCGCCGTCACCACCTCCTCACCACTCTCAACCTCCCCTGCCCCCGCCCCTCCAACTCACCGAAGTGTGACACCGGGGCGGAACAGGCACGGGCCGACACCCAGCACGGCTCCGCGGAAAACAAGATTTCAACCGAGGGGGAAACAACTCTGAATTTTGGTGTACAAATTGTTTTTGTATAATTTTGAAGTTTAAGTGAGTTATTGTGAATTTCAGTGAATTTTTGCTTTATTTTTTTCCTTGTCTGTGAATTTTTCTTATTTTTTTCCAAAATTATCTGAAATTCTCAGAATTTTTCAAGAATTTTTCTGATTTTATTACTGGGTTGTACAAAAATTTCAGAGTAGTTTTCCCTTTGATTTGAACTTTGATGATGAACGGGACGAGCTTCGAGGCCGGGTAATGCGTCCGCCATAGCCACAAAACCCAAGCTTCCCTCTGGTCGCGTGTTTACGCACGGTCCCTGTCGTCCGGCCCACCGCCCGGGCGGATAACATCTTCAGTGCAGCAGTCCCATTAAAAGCAGCTGCGCGGGGCGGAGGGGTGGAAGGCTTAGGGGCCCACCCTCCCCTCCCCTCCCCTGCCCGCTCCGCCCGGACAGGCCGTGCTCGGCGTAAAAGGCGGAGCAGAACGAGAAACTATTCTAAAGTACAGCGCGTCGGGGTGGGCCGAGGCCGTGGAGGGACCGGCTGCCGCGAGGAGGAGGGAGACAGCGGCTAATGCATTAGTTTGGCCGGGACAGAAGGCCGAGGCCGGTGTAGTTCATCTTGGTGAGACGAGCAGCTGCTGCGGCCAACGCGCACGGAGCAGCGCTTCAACCGAGGGGTCCGTCACTTAAAATTCAAGCGCACTCCGACTTTTCTTGATTTTTCTGATTTTTTAAATCTCTTTCAGATTTCCCCCCCCCCCCTGATTTTTTCCTGTTTATTTACTGATTTTGTTTGAGGGTGTAGTACACTGATTTTTTGGAGTGAAAGGACCCCTTTGGCCACAACTACAATTAAAAAGCACCCTTCTTCCAACATTTTGAGACGGCTTTTGAAGTGTAATATTACAAGCAAAAGTAATGTGGGAGGTACCCCATAAAATGTTACATTGTGAGTAATAATTACAGGATGAAAAATAAACTGTCACGTTACCCAAGCTGCTAAGATGGCGCAATTGCCAAGCGATTTCTCTATTTCGTTTTCCCGCGCCCCACCCCGCTCAAATACTACATCATACTTTTTCTTCCCTCCGGTTCCTGGCGCCGGCGGCACGACTGCTCGGCTTGCACGCCGGGGTCGCGTCGCCTGCGTGACAAATGACGAGGCCCGCGCGCGCCGAAAAGCGTGCGGTAAAAGGGGGGAAAAAGAAAATTTCTGTTGACGACGGGCGGTTAGGAAGGCAAGCAAGCAAGAAGGCAGGCAAGAGGTCAGGGTAGGCAGAAGGAGGGTAGGGGGTAGACAGAGGCAAGAGGAGGTGCCTACTCAAAAAGATCGGTGAGCACCATCAAAAGAGTCAGCGAGGAAAATTAGATAAAACCTGGAGAAAATAAAAAAAGGGAATAAAACAGAAAAAAATACGATTTCACGATACCCTGGTAGACAACGGGAGTTTTTTCTAACTACGATAAAATTATTGTGAGGGTATAGTAAAACTGAAAGAAAAAACGGTAATCGTTTATATGAAGAGTATACTTTCTAGAATTTAAATTTGACGTAGTCGTGTTTTGTAGTTTGATGAAACGAAGTTCGAATTGAAGAAGCCGACAGTTTCGTGTGAGCGCAAAAGACAGGAGCCAGAGAGGAAAGGATCTGTCATGGTGAGGACAGGAAAGAAGCAACGACCGCGAGTCTTTAAGGATACGACAACAATGCCGTCCCCTCCAGCAGCCGTACGGTAAGGAGCCATATGCAACAAAACACGCACGTTGTCCAGTGATTCTAGGAGGCAACTCTGTTGCCGAAAAAACAGTAAAAATCAAGAAAAATCACGGATAACCAGAAAAATTTGTGTAAGCTTAAATTTCTGGCGCAGGACACCTCGAGGGAGGGAGGGAGGGAGGGAGGGAGGGAGGGAGGGAGGGAGGGAGGGAGGGAGGGAGGGAGGGAGGGAGGGAGGGAGGGAGGGAGGCAGGCAGGCAGGCAGGCAGGCAGGCAGGCAGGCAGGCTGCAGACGAGCGAGGAGCCCCTTCATCAACCGTCATCGTATAGAGTTTGCTTGATGACGCACTGCTGATTGATAGATCGCTCATAGGGAACCTATTGCGGTGGTGTCGGGCGGGGCGGGGCGGGTGCGGAGGGGCGCCACCACCGCGCCTGGCGTTGGCATCCCGTCGAGGCCTAGAGGCGGCCGGGCGGTCGTCTGAACAAGCTGTACTCTACAGCAAGACTAATGGTGCGGGCGAGACTCGTGTCGGGTGGGACGCACGGCGAGCAATGCGGAGGGAGGCAGCGGCCGAACGAGAAGCTAACTTCCGCGGCAGAGCGGAGCCCGGCCGGCCCGGGCCGCGACAGCACCAGCATACCAAGCCGAGGGAGCCTTCACAATAAATTCAAGCATACACCGATTTTTCTGATTTTTCAAGTTTTTCGTAATTTTCCTCGCTTTTTCCTGATATTTTCTTGATTGTTGCTGGTTTTTTCTTGATTATTTCTTGATTTTTTTCTCTGATTTCTTTCCCTGAATTTTTATTGATTTTGTTTTAAGGTGTGCATTGATTTTTTTGAGTGAAGCACCTCTTATACCAAGCTGCCCCGCTGTGCCTACCGGATGAGCACCCCGCACTTCCCCGACTATTGACTACACGTCCGTCGCCGTGGACACCCCCTAATAGAAAACGAAGGTCCTCTAGAGTCCCGTTTTTGAAATCCCTCCGTGGGTCCTATGCGAAGTCCCCCCTGAGTTCCAAAAGGGAGCAAAGTAGGACTTAGGGATTTCGGCAATTCTACGCCTCTGAAATCCCTCGGAAGTCCCTCAGAAGTCCCCCCTATGCCAGGCTCCAGTCTCAGCTGAAAGGGCTACAGAGCTCCTATCTGTTTCATTCTACTTTCAGTATGTGATCATATGTTCATATATGTATTCATAGTGTATCTACGGCCGTTCTGATGTCGTATGACGCGCTAAAAATGACCTAGAGTGCGTTTTTCTACATGTTCTGTGAACGGTGTAAAAATATGGATCCAAGAGAGTAGGGACTTCAGAGGGATTTCACTCAAAAAGGACTTCGGAGGGATTTCAAAAACAGCGAAATCCTTTTTTAGTTCCCCAAAAATTCGAGGGACTACTTCGGACCTGCTTAGGGACAGAGCAGGGACTTCGTTTTCTATTAGGGCCTCGAGCGCCTGCAGGGTAGGCCCGCCCGCGCGACACGAGCGCACGGAGGCGCTTCGTTGCCTACCCTCCAGGAGCTCTCGAACCGTAGCCGCCGCAGCGCAGCGGGCTGCCAAGCCGACTGCAACGCCACGGAATGGCGTGGCGTGACCGGGGGGGGGGGGGGGGGGGGGGGGGAATACCATTTCACCAAAATAAATTTTCTAGCTTTTCTACGGTGAAAAATCTTGTTTTTATTTTATTTTTTTGATGTGTGAGTTTGGGGGTGTACATTGTTTTGTAATACTTGTCGAACATTTAAAAAGCAAGACCATTGACCTTCGTCCAAGAATTCAAATAAGTCGATACGCATTGTTTGTAATAATTTTGCAAGATCAAATTGCAATTGTACAACATGCTTTATGAAAAATTCACCACAAAAATCCTTCTCAATTTCTCTTTGAGTCTATTTATTCAGCCCGCAGCGCTTGCTCCGCCGCTGGGCGCAGTGCACAGCGCAAGCAGGGCACCTGTAAAAGGAAAGGTATTCTCAAGGCGACTAGGTCAGCGTCTTGCTGCTCTACTGGCCTTGACCCCGAGCACGACCGGCGCCAGAGCCCGCCCCGCCCCGCCCCGCCTCACATCCACGGCTCCTCGCCACGCCTTCACCACGCCCCACCCCACGACGCTCCCACAGGGGGCACACCCTACCCGCTCACCCAACGTGCGGTCCAGAGAAAAAGCGCTAGCAGCCTCTCTCACTCCCTTCCTCCAACTCATCTTTCTTTCTTTTTTTCTTTCTTTTTTTCTTTCTTTCTTTCTTTCTTTCTTTCTTTCTTTCTTTCTTTCTTTCTATCTTTCTTTCTTTCTTTCTTTCTTTCTTTCTTTCTTTCTTTCTTTCTTTCTTTCTTTCTTTCTTCGTCTGTCTGTCTGTCTGTCTCCCACTTACGAGTGTTGAACACAGTGTGGAAAACTTTTTAGATGCTTAGCGCTTAAAAAGCTACATGATTTATGGGAGACGAAGGAATTCATCACTCCCAGTACACAGCACATTAAAACATAGAGGAGGGCCCCGTATGAAATATGTGGGCTCACGACCAAACACTGCGGCAAGTATGTCAGCGCCCCGATCCAAATGGACCTAACCCTCCGCACCGGCGAGGCCAGGCGAGGCTGAGGGATGGGCGAGGCCGGAGGCCGACCTCGGCCTGGGGCGCGACAGGCAGGCCGAGGCGAGGCCGACGCTACGCTGCCCGAAACCTCAAATCCCAGAGATGTATTCTCCCGCCCCCGACGGAATATGACCGCAGGGACCAGATCCTATTCGGCCTCCACACGCTGTCCGCGTGCAGCGAGCGAGGGGTATACCCACTCTCAAAATCTGTGACCAGACCGGTACGTCTATTGCGGAGTATTTCGCTCCAAAATCGCCAAAATCAAGAGAGAAAAAAACAGCCTAAAACGACCCAAAAAATGAGTGAAACACGGATAATTTCGGCCATTACGCTACTACTATACTTCTATTACACACACTATTCCGCTTTTCTTACGAATAGACCCGACTATTACGCGAGTGAAAACCCCTCTCGGATAGCGAGGCACGGGGTGCGGGCGCGCGGGGCGAGGCGGAATGTGGCGGGGCGTGGCGGGGCGTGGCGGGACGTGGCGGGGTTTAGCGGAGCGTATTGGAGCTCCTGCTCCCCGGCTTAACCTCCGGACGAGTACCTGCCGCTCTCACTCACCCCTCCGGCCCGCAGACCAGCCGGACTGGGTTTTTCATTGCCGAGCGGTGGCGCTGCGCGTACTCTTTAATTCTCGTTTCGCCCGCGCACAACACGCGGGACTAATTCGTTGGATTCTATCTGCTCGCTTCCCGGTGCGGCATCGCTCAGCTCATTCCCGAACCACTCAGCTCGCCCCACCCCACCCCGCCCCGCCCCGCCCCGTGCCGTCCGTGGGCTGCTGCACAGCAGGGAGCGCGATGGGACGGGCTGCGGTAATAAGATAAGCCCGTGGGGGGCCGGGCCGAGCTTCGGCGTCGAAACAAGAGGGATGTCGCAGCAATTCGACTGAACGACACGAGCGAGAACACGAGGCGATATTTTCTAGTAACGCCAAAGATTTTATCAAGGGACGGCCAACTCGAAAAAATAAAGGTGTACACGGAATTACACATGTATTTCTAAAAAAAAATATAAGAAATATTCAAAAATACAAGGAGATACACGAGAGAGAGTACTCAGTAATTCATCAAAAACGCTTAGCAAACCTACAAGAAAAAGAACGAAAAAAAAAGGTTGAAAAATATAAAAAATTCAACGTAAGCGTGCACATAAATACACTAGTTTTGGCCGAACGTCGGATTTTATAAACCCTTTTTTTATTTGTTTACGACAGTACCAAACAGCTTTCGGAAGTCATTTCAACCTTCGAACCAGCTCGACACACCTTGTACAACCAGGACGGGAAGAGTAACGGTCCGCTGCAATCAGGTGGGTGTAGTAGGTTGCGGAGGGGTGCCGTCGGGGGTTGGGGTGGGGGGGGGGGTCAAGCTTCAGCGTACCTGCTGGAACGACGCCAGTGCTGCGCTTGCAAAATTCCAACAAGGCTGTAGTAAGGCTCTCCATACCAACACCAACAAATTTTTAACTCTACGAAAATACGCAATCCTTGCCTGTCGACCAAAGGAATGATAGTGAGATTCCAATCAGGGTCGCTTTTCTACTTGTGCTCTAATAACCCCACAGTGGACCGCGTGCGCGTGCATGTAGTCTAAAGTTGTGAGCAGGTACCGCCAAGAGGCACGCCGCGGTCGGTCCCCACACACACAACCCTGGTAGCAGTGTGGGACGTCCGGAGCGGTAGTGTCGGGTGGATCACGACAGCCCTCCCTGGAGTAGCTCGAGTCACATGCACCCAGCCCTGTTGAGTTCTCTGCGCCCAGCCTGCCATCTGATTCCGAAGATCGCTCTCGTACCTCTGTCCTCGTCGCACTCATGGCAGAGCCCAAATGTTGGGGGTGGCAAGGCCCCATGAGGGCGACAAGGACGGAGGCGCGAGAGCGATCTTCGGAATTAGCCTGCTAGCTGGCGCTGGCACGGCGGCGTATAGTAGGTGCAACCCGCTCCCATACCCCTCGGCATCCACCCGGTGCTGGCCTGCCCGCGAGCCCCGGGGCACCCCGCCCCACCCCACCCCACCCCGCTACCATCCTCCTCAGCCGCAAGAGTACACACATGCGCGGGTGCCATGAATATGTTATGGCATTCTGCCTGGCCGCGAGGCGGGTGGGGGGTGGGGGGGGGGAGAGGAGCCAGGGTAAGGGTACTACACCCACACCGGGGCGTGGAGCGGTCCGGGGACACGGCGGGGGAAGTATGAGGGGGTGCGAAGGAGGACGCAAATCTTGGGCAAGTGTGTGTGCGCGCGGTACATATACACACCCTGCTGCAGCAGCGGGGGCGCGGGTCGGCGAGCACGCAAGTAGTAGCAGCGGTGGTGGTGGTGGGGCTGGCTATCGTGGTGGAGATTGCGCGGGGTGAGGGAGGGGGCGGGTAGGCTATAGGCAGGCAGCCCGGCGGCCCCCACACACCACATCACACGCTCCCCCCGGCCACGCGCGCGGCTGCATAGCGCGTCCACAACAAAGATTGACAGAGATTACACTCGCGGGGCCGCGGCGCTACACGGGCTGCTGGGCTGCGAGGGCCGCGCGTTCGGCCGGCCGATAGCATTGTCACACGCTCCGCCGCACGGTCAGCGCCGCCGCCACAGCGCGCCATCACGGCCTCATTGGTGTACAGTGGCGCCAATATATAGACCATCTCCTCTCCTCCTCGTCCCTGTTGTTGCATGAAAAATAAAACTGCCGCGGCAGCAGCGCAGCGTGTTGTTGGCCGGCTGCTGCCCGGCCGGTGCGGCGGCACCCGGGGGACGTGTTTCATTCTGGCCGGACCCCCATCAGGGGCACACGAGTGTTGGGGCGTGTCGCCCCCCCTACCCCCCCCATCCCCCATACGGGACAGCATTGCCTCCCCCCCCCCGCGCGCGCTACAAGCTGATTCCGAACAGCGTTTCGTATATATATAGTGTCCTCTGTCTTGCTTCAATGGCCGAGCCACCCGAGTGCGCGACAAGGATGCAGAGAGACGAAACCACGGCGCGGAATCACCCTACTGCCCCGGCGGGTCCCGGCCCTGCCTATAGGTTAGGCCCCGCCTCGCTCTGCTGCCGCTGCCCCTCCTAGCCCGCCATACCACACTCTTGGAACGGAAATTTTGTGCAAGTACAACGTACGGGGAGACCATCTGTGATACGGATAAAAACGTCGTTTTATGGAGAATTTTAATTTTTCACGGTTCCGAAATAAATGAACTTCGGATTTTCCCTCTATATATATGAGTTCAGGGCCCCGGTCGGGACGGGTTGGGTCCAGGGCTAGGGGCGCGGTTCTCATACCCACGAGCACCACGATGTAGCGTAATGTAAGAAACTGGAAGCGTTACAAGAAGCATAGGGCTCCAGGGAGCGATCGCCCATATTCACAGAGGATGAGGACTATTTTATAGGAGCTACCATCCCTTTTATTCATCGTTAGGAAAGGATAAAGGACATGGAGAAAAGCGTTGGAAGATAGGGAGGGAGATGGAGAGGGAGGGAGAGGGGGAGAGGGAGAGGGGGAGAGAGAGAGAGAGATAGAGAGGGGGGGAGAGAGACAGAGAAAGAGAGCGAGAGAGAGAGAGAGAGAGAGAGAGAGAGAGAGAGAGAGAGAGAGAGAGAGAGAGAGAGAGAGAGAGCTCTGGAGGGAGAGAGAGTACAGGGGGCAATGAACGGCCAGCCGGTGGGGGCGCAGCGCAGAGAGCGCACGGTGGTTAGAGTCGTCAATGATTCAGGGAGTCGCCATCGATTGGGGCGACGGGGCGACACGACTTCGTTTTCGGAAAGGATAGACTTGGAGTTGCTCTCTCTCTCTCTCTCTCTCTCTCTCTCTCTCTCTCTCTCTCTCTCTCCCTCTCTCTCTCTCTCTCCCGCAGTGACGTATGGCGCAAAGGCCCTGCACTGGTCAAACTAAGGCGTAACCTTACGCCCCTCTTCAAGCGTACTGAGACCATGCTATTGGAATAGATAGTATAACATGTCTATCCACTACTTCTTCATAATGTGTATAGGAAAATTTCTTTCCTACACTTTTTTTCAAGCGCAGACCCTAGTTTTACCAGTATGCTGGACTACCCCTCTACGTTGAGTGTGGTTCACAAAACCGAGAAGCGGCGCGAGTATACTCTGCCCGACGCTGAAATTAAGAAGTGTCTGTTCGACCCCATAACGAGAAAAGAAGCGGAATAAGGTTTTCTTTCTTAAAATACACTTCCCAAAATAAATGATTCCCGATAATTCCAGCAAATTATCTCTACCTTACTTCCATATATCACCTTATGGTGGCAAAAAAGTTCACCACGAGTTATCCCCGTTTACTTTCTGACAGTTTTTAGTGACTCCTAAATCCGCCTGAAGGAAGGCAATTTGAGCTACATATAACCCCTGAATGTGGGCAACTTTCGATACATCGCCCCTCCTCTCCGCCCCGTCTTCTTACATGCCTGTTGCCGCCTCACTTTTCACTAGTAACGCACAGGGCTGCCAGCGCTAAAGCCTTATCCTTACTACTCGGCAAGCGCTGCTCACAACACCAACTCGTGTAGCAGCCCCCCAGCCCCACGTCGCGTCACAGCGCGCCCTGCTGCTGGGGTGGCCCGCTCCTGCCGCGCTTGCTCTCTGGAACTTGAGGTAAGTTTTGCTGCAGTTAATAATTTACCCGCACAAAGGCCCGCTACATGATCCGGCCGCGGAAGCGCCACGGGGAGCGCGCCTGCTGGAGATGCAGAAACGAAAACAAAAGGGGAAGTGGTGAGTGCGAAACTTGAAAGCGGCAGCGCGGTGGCATTAGCATGAGGAACGCAACACGCGGCCGCGCGGGGCACGATGGGCGCGCGGGGACCAGCAGAAGCCGATTGTGAGGATTCGAACTTGAGGAATAAGCACAGTGGTGGCGACACGGGGAGAGAGATAGAGGGGTTGCGTGGCGGGGCGAGGCCAGTGGGAACAACCACCACAAGAAGAGGCCATAGTGCTCAAATCTGCGGCCCGCGTGGAGCAGTCTGCTGCCGCGCGGTGGAGCCGAGAATACACACGGAGAAAAGGATTTCGTTCTCACAACAAACAATTTGTTAATATAGCCGTAACAATATTTTTTGTTTTGTTCCAGCAACTAAAAATCTGTTGGCAGAGCAAAGCGTCTACTATAACAGTACTCCAACAAACTACAGGACGTTATAAGTTGCACAAACATAAATTTCAACAAACAGAACAAAAAAGCACTCATTTAGCTAGTATCATTTATCACCAACACAGCAGTTTATCAGCAGACTGCGGCTGCGGCACCGCCTGGCTGTTCGCTGTTGTGGCTGTTCGCCGGTTAGTTGTTGCGCTCTGAACTCGCCCTACCGCGCTCCCTGACCCTCGCTGATTTTCACCCCCCCCCCACTCCCCCCCCCCTACCCACCCACCCCTGCTGCTACCTCTTTTCTCTTCCTACACCTGTCTCTCCCTCGTTCGCCCCCACCCCCCCTCTCTTCTTCCCGAGCGAGCGGTAAAGATTGACTGCGCTGTCGCGCAGCCAGCTCCTCCTGGAAGCAAAAGGGGGTCCTGGAGCGGCCGGGACCGAGCCGGGCACGACCAGGACGGCGCGTGAGAAATACCTGGATAGGAAACCCATGTCAGACGGTGTCAGTCGGGACAAAGTAACCCGGGAGCAGGGGGGAGGCGAAAGGGTTAAGAGGCCTCCCTGCTTTCTCCCTTGCCCCTCCGCTCTAGAGCCCTTGTATTTTTCTTGGCTGTCACCTGAACGGCGGCGCGCGGCGGATATTGGCAGATGTTGATTTATTAGCCATCTGGCGCGGCCGGCCGGCCCCGCCGCCCACTCCCCTGCGCTGCTCGCTTTAATTAATCCGGTGCGAGGACGACCCGCGCGATCCCACCTGCAGGTGCGCGGCAGCTGCACCTGCGCGCGCGACTGCCAGTCACAGATGGAATTAGGGTTGCCTATGCCCTTAAAAAGGCGTGTAAAACCCTCCTTACTTTTTGCATCTTTTTTATTTAAAAAAAATAAAAACCTTCTTTTTTTCTTTTTCCCTCACTTTGCGCGATTTGAGACGATGCATTGTCAGCGAGCCCTAGTGGCTGTAAAGCTGTCAGACCCCTTCCGCTTTCACCACGTATCTTACCAGTCAGCCCTTCCCTCTACACTCAAAAACAAATCGAGTCTGAGCAGAAAAAAAATTAGCAGGTGTTTTGGGTATTTTTGCTGTAAAGGCACAGCTAATTTTTATGCCACCGTGCTTCTTTTTTAGCTATCCTACACTCTCATTTCCTTACGGATGTGCTATCTCCATAATACGGAGAATTTTGTGCAAGCGTAATATGGATCACAAATCATCTGTAATACGGATAAAATCATCCGTAATATGGATTAATTAATCCATATTACAAACCTTGCTTGATCCGTAAGTTACGGTGAATTTGGTCCATACTTTATGGATGAAGGCATGTTTGTACTATGGATTAAATTATCCATATTACGAATGATTTTATCCGTATTACAGATGATTTGTGATCCATATTACGCTTGCACAAAATTCTCCGTATTATGGAGATAGCACATCCGTAAGGAAATGAGAGTGTACTTTTCCGCTGCTTAAAGTTTTCAGTCGCAGAGCTAAGTTTTTACATATAATTTCAGTTGAGCTATTTTTTTCCTCGTGTACCGGGTGTTTCTTTGAATGCGTAACAGTATTGCGGGATTGCATCACTGTAAAACAAGTGTTCAACCCCTCAACACTTTAAAGTGTTAAAATACGATTTTAAACACTTGAAATTGTTCAACAGAGTTGTTGTGCACTTACAAGAGTTCACTTCGATAGTTGTGCACTTAAAAGTGTTCAACTCCGCAGTTGCACACTTTCTTAGCTTGGGCGCACTGTACCGGGGAAGTAACCAACTGAGGAGTTGGGCACTTTTCAGTGCACAAATATCGAGTTAAACACTTGTAAGTGTTTAAATGGTATTTGAACACTTTAAAGTGCTGAAGGCTTGAACACTTCGTTTATCAGTGTATTCAACCAAGGTTGCAGAGGCCATGGCGCCTTACGGGATAATGGGGTATACCCCATTATTATGCCTATAGGCAAACCCGCAACACTGTTACGCATTCACAGAAACACTCAGTACATCCTTAAATTCTTTCGGGATCGGCAGCAGCCGACCGCATGCGCGCCGGGCGGTCGGCCATGGCGACTGTGAAAAATCTGTTTCCTAGATTTACGATTTATTTTGTAAATTACGACTTACTAAAAATGTTGTAAATTTTCGACAGACCATTCTTGCTTGTAATTGAATTTCAAGTCGATATATAGGCACTGCTTGTAATTTTACGATAAGTGATCGTGATGGAAAATTTTCCCGTAAACCTATACGACAATTTTTCACAGTGTCCGAGTCTGACAGATGTCGTTGGCGCAGGGTGGGGAAGGGGCTGACAGTGGCTGATTTAACGTCGTGGTGGCGCGCGGTGGCGAGGGGGCGGTGGCGCTGCGGCGGGAGATCTAGTTGATGGCAAAAGTACGCCGGCGGGGCCGACGCGGCGGCCGACGGGCAGGACGTGGCCGGAGGGGGATTAGGGAGCCGGATTGCTGGCGTTATTGAAAAGACACTGACGGGCTTACCGCTCTGAATAATTCACAACGTGATTACGGAAACATACTGTGTTTGCCTGCTGCCGCGCTTGCACTTTTGCGGGAGCCGCACGGTACAGCAGCAGACGGCAGGGCGGCATGCGGTCCTGCGCTAGTCTCTCTCTCTCTCTCTCTCTCTCTCTCTCTCTCTCTCTCTCTCTCTCTCTCTCTCTCTCTCTCTCTCTCTCTCTCCATCCAATCTGCATCGGAAGTAAAGCGTCCGAGGGTCGATCAAGAGAAAAGCAGCCGGGGAGAGGAGAGAGGAAAAAGAATTAAGAGAAAAATGGAAGGTATATAGAAAGATAGATAAATAGATAGATAGATGGATAGATAGATATATAGATAGATAGATAGATAGATAGATAGATAGATAGATAGATAGATAGACAATAGAAAGATAGGGCAGGAGGAAGCGCGAGATAGAGAGACGATAAAGCAGGAAGAGATTCTACTTCCTCTACCCTCCCCCTCACACACCTCGCCTTATTGCCGCCGGACGCTCGAGCTCGGGTTTCGGATCGTCCGCGGTTCTCGATTCTGAGCAAACCAGCCGCGATGCCACTGCTTACTGCACCGCGCCGAGCCAAGCCGAGCCGAGCCCTCAAAAATGCGCTGTACTTGCTCGCGCCGCTCGACCCCGCCGTGGCGGTCGCGTCGCTCTTCTGGCTCCCGCGCTCTTTCCTCTGCGCTCCCGGACCTCCGGAAACGTGTGAGGAGGAAGAGAGAGAGAGAGAGAGAGAGAGAGAGAGAGAGAGAGAGAGAGAGAGAGAGAGAGAGAGAAGAGGGAGGGAATGGCCTCATGCACAGGTGATAAATAGAGCAGTGGAAAGAGCTCTCTCTCTCTCTCTCTCTCTCTCTCTCTCTCTCTCTCTCTCTCTCTCTCTCTCTCTCTCTCTCTCTCTCTCTCTCTCTTTCTCTCTCCCCGCACAGAATGGAATTAACTCGTATTGTTTCAAGCGACTGGGTTATTGTGTCACATGGCGCGAATAGGGGGAGACAATCAGGACTCCATGTCTCGCTCCCCGAATGCCCCTCTCTCTGTCTCTCTCTCTAACCTACTCCCGCGGCCGAGCGGACGTCGGTGGCTGGTATGTGCCTCGTTTGCGAAAGGGAATGGCATTTTCGTTTGAATAATGTCTGTAGGCCGGGCTGGGCTGTCTGCTGACCGGGCTGCTGCGGCCTATACCCCATTGCTTATTGGCGGCCGGGAGAGCAAGAGCTGGCTGAGGGGCGGGGAGGGGAGGGGAGGCGATTACCAGGAGTGCATCACGTACCGCTACCCCCCCCCCTCCCCTCAGAGCACGTCCCATGGGACAGCGCAGCCGAGCAGCCCCCCCCCCCCCCCCCCCCAAGCGCTTCGCGGCCAGCAGATCGTATTTCCTATGCTTGTCGAGCAACGGGCATACCGTACAACCGCGCACCCCGCGAATCCATCGGACATTTTTTATGCGTGTGCGTGTGTGCGCGCATGCAACTAAGAAACTGGTGTTTATCCCGTTCTCGCCGTGAACTCGGTACGTTTCAGCGTGGTATTTAGCCGAGTGATTGAAGTATTAAGTACCATTTCACTGAACGCGTTATTTCCGTCGCACTTCTGTGAAATTCCGGTGGTGTCATCCAGAGTGCCCGGCACAACGCGAACACGCACTGTAAAAACAATATATATTTTTTTTTTAATGGAAAAATCGAATATTCTTTTTTAAGTCCTTGATTTTGAGGAAAACTTCTCAGATATTGTGGAAGTCACCTAGAGAAATTTATAAGAAAACATCCTCAAAATTTAAGGAGTTTTCCCTCAAAATTAGAGATTTTTCCCTTTCTCTCAAAAACAATCAGACATTGGTTTATTTACATGGTTTTACCGCGGGTATTGCGCGTGTGAAAACCCTTTCGGTTTGAGCGATGCGGGCGAAGTGTCGAGTTTTGGGCCAATAGACGCCAGCTCGCCCCGCCCCTGCCCAGTCCAACAGCCCCGCTGGGCTCTGGGCGGCGGCGGGGGAGCCCCGAATCAAGTTAGACATAGTTGAAGTTTCGCGTGGGCAAGTTCCCTCACTCGCCACTCTGGCTGCCGTCCTACCCCCCCCCCTCTCTCTCCTCCCCGAACAGACACGCACGCGCGCGGACGCGATTGTGAAGCAGTCGTGCCAATATAAAAGGAGGAATTCAAAATCTCCGAGAGAGGCGAGCGAGCACCGTGCAACACAACTAACTTTTCCACGGGAGCCAAACACGCGCATCATCCTCTCTCAGCATGAACTTTGTACGAGTCGAAGTGTACCACTACCATCTCCTCGAAGAACTCGCAAAAAATAATAAACAAAAAAAATGAAGATTTAGTTTTGTGCTAACCAATTTACAGGCCAATTTAGCAAACGTGCTTCGGGGACAAAATACCTATTGTTGTACCTACTGCTAACTGGCAGTTTCCTGCTCAGCTACGTAAGGTGTGAATCTAAAAGATAGCTGCACAGTAAAAAAAAAAAAAGAGGACTGGTGCTAAACCAATTTTATCTTTGTCGCGTAGCTTAAATCCTTAACTGAGACGCTTTTTTATCCTTTTCGTTTTCTTCACTCTTAAATTCTAGCAATGACAATTTTTGTGCGACAAAGAATTCTGTGCAACCGTAATACAAAGCCAAATTTATTTCGCATTACAAAGAGAAAATCTTTATGATTAAAACATTTTTTTGTCATGCAGGGAAATTCCCAGTACATTACGGCTGCATAAAATTCTTCGTATTATGTACGGAAAAAAATATTTAACGTATTCTGTCCTTCTTTTCTTTTATTTCGGGAAGCAGAATTTTGCCAGATTGGTCGTCAGCAGTCGGCGCCGCTTTTATGTGTGCGCCACAGAATGTTGTATTGCGAAAGAGAGAGAGAGAGAGAGAGCAGACGGGCGCGCAAGTGGTACGGAAGAGGTTACTGGGGAGGGGAGGAGGGAGTGGGGAGTAGGGGGCTACCCGGCGCGCATCAGCAAATGGACGCGTGTTGAGCGGACAGGACACACGGCGTGGCACACAGCGCCAGCGACTAACAGCTACACTTAGTCTCTGCCGGACCCATCCGCATGCGCGCTACTCCCCCCCCCCCCTCCTCCAGCACCCCCTGCTGACGCGGTGTCTCTTTGTGCTATGAGGGAGTGGTGAAGCAGCAGCAAGCAGCACGCCGTAACAGTCGCACTATGCGAAGGTTACTCCAGGCGAGAGGGCAGGGGTTGAAGGGTGGTGGTGGTGGGAGTGACAAACGGGTGGGTGAGTGCAGCAGTCAAAGGATATGACTCCCCCCCCCCTCCGCTCTCTCACCCTCCACCGCGCCCACCCTGCTGGGCCTAACAAAGCAGCAGCAGCAGCAGCAGCTAAGTCTCTGTGCGAGGGGAGTTATTTTTATCTTTAAGTGCATCCACGGTGCATGACAGCAGGCACCGTGACGCGCAATAAATCAGACCTCCTAAACGAGGAAAAAGAAAAAAAAATCAAAAGGTTCAGTTTCAATCTGACGAACTATGAGAAGCGAGATCTGTACACTACGTAATTCATAGAGGAAAATAGTTTTAATGAAAAAAGTAACACTCAGGGAAAAGTATTCCTGATTCCAAATAACAATTTTTTTAAAAAAGCAGGGTTTTTGAATCTGCATTTCAGACAAAAAAAAAAAAAAAAAAAAAAAAAAAGAGCAGCAGCATTCTTTTCGTTTTCAGAGCTAATTTTTATGTTTTCGTTTGGGTTTAGATAAATTCAAACAGTTGAGTGATTTCCAAGGGGGAAACGGCTTAAGGTTTCGATGTCAGCCGGATTACCCAGATAGCCCGGATTACCCGGAATACCCCTCGGATAATCATCGGTTTCCATCCAAAAATTGCCTAAATCACCCTGAATTTGACCCAAATTTCCTCGGATTCCCGGATTACCGCTAGTAATCCGAACGATCCTTGTAAGCCGGATTACCCAAGTCGTTTCCCCCTCGGTGATTTCACTCCTTCTATGTCACCATAAGTGTGTCTATGGAGGCAACGCGGAAGGGCTTCAAGGACAAAGGCACATGACGGACGCATGGGTAGGCATACCCACAACTGCCACAACACAGAAAAACGTACCTCAGGGAAGGCAAATCGGCGAGGCCCACATGGTGGCGCGGGGGCGGGGCGATGTGGGAGGCGGTTCTGCCTGCCGTGGCGGGGCGGTGGCGTGGCGCTGCGAGGAGGTCCGGGGCGGGGCGGGGCGGGGCGCTGCTACCCGCGGCGCGCCTGCCTGACCGGCTGCTGGCCCAGCCTCGCCCCCGCGGCTCCACCAGCAGCCGGGGCCGGGGCCGGGGCCGGGGCCAGGGCCGGCGCGGAGCCGCGACCTGTGGCAATGGAGAAGCACACGCATCAGTACAACGGAAAACAACCACAAGTGACCAACGCAGAGAATAAAACGGAATAAAATATGAGGGGAAAACAACTCTGCATTTTGGTGAGCAAATTTGATATTTTTTTTCGTCGAAATTTCGTGAATGTTTGTAAAATTTTTGTGAATTTTTCTTTGGTTTTTGTAGATGTTTGAATGAATTTTACACAGATTTTGGTGAATTTTTCCGAATTGTGGGGAACTTTACTGAATGATTGTGAGTTTTCCAGATTTTTATTCTGATTTTCCCTGAATTTTCCTGAATAACGAGGTGTACAAAAATTTCAGAGTTGTTTTCCCCTCGATAAAATGTCGAACATGAGGCACCGATTCTCCGCTCGTTCGGAAACCAGTACAAAGTACAGGGCGCGCCGGTGCAAACGTAGTACTATATATACCATTATTTTCAGACTCGCCCAGCCCCGCCGCCCTGCACCGCGCAGTCGGACCTTGACCGCGATAACCATACCACGCTCCTCTCTTATGCGTGCAGCAGTAGCAGCCGGGCGTGCAGTCCCCTCACGTCCTCGCAAATTGTTTCAGCAGCGCGTGCGCACGTCGTTGCACGCAGCAGTGCAGGCTTGGCGTTGGCATGGCGGGGTGGCGCAGCGGGGCGTGGCGGGGCGTGGCGGGGGCGGGACACGACGCTGGCATTAAAAGCGGCGTGCCTCTTCGCCCGACATAACCAACGGCCATAAATAACCCCGTGACCATACTGTGTGTGCCAAATTAATGAAGCTCAGTAGCTGGTTGCCATGGGCCGTATAGCGAGCTGACTAACCATGGGCTGCTCTCCTCCTGGCACGGCCAGCCACGCCAACAAAACGTCAAACATGTAGGGCACGTGCGCCGCGGAAGTCGCGGACAGGCGTGGAGACACGTGTCCTGTGAGCCTGCGAGTTCATGTGCCACCGAGGAAAACGAGGATAGATAAGAAAGCAGCGTACCCTAAGTATCCTGCGTCGAGTGCTAGGGGGATATATTACTCGGAGTTTTTGTGAATTTTAAGTAAATTTTTGTGAATATTTGCTAGTTTTTTTCTGAAGTTCTGCAAATTTTATTGAATTTTTGCGGAAATTTCTGAAGTTTTCTGTCCTTTTTTTCCTGAATTTTTTTCTAAAAATTTCAGAGTTGTTTCCCCCTCGGCTGGGTGTTTCAGAAAACAAGCAACAACGCTGGCGGTATTTCAGCCCGAATAAGCACCACGGCGCGTTAAGCCTGGAGCGGTTAGGCAAACCCGCATATTGTTACGTGTTCTCTGAAACTCCAGGTACTCCTGGGGGCGGGATCCTGAATCCTCTACAGAAGCGGCGGGGGCAGGGGCAGGGAGCCGAGGATCTGGGTCGGGCTCATGTCGGTCCACCTGCGGGCGGGTGAGGGTGGAGCTGGGCAGGGTAGGGCGGGGCGGGGCGGGTTGCAGCCGCCGGCGCTGGTTTGGACCAAACTCCGTTTCCAAACACCGCAGGCATGCATAATGCAAGGCGCACGCGGGTGACAGAGGGGTTTGATGGGCGGACATGAGCGCGCGCGCCGCGCTGCTCCTTGGCGCCTCCATGACCCCCACCTCCTCGCTTTCTCGGGCGCTCTTTATACCGCTACCGCAAGCCATGCTCGGCCCGGCCCGGCCGGAATTCTCGAACACCAACCAATCTCGTGGCGGGCGGGGCCGAGGCCAGGAGCTGAGGCCGGGGCGGGGCGGGGCGGGGCGGGGCGGGGCGGGGCGGGGCGGGGCGGGGCGGGGGCGGGGCGCCCGAAACCGCGCGGCGCACGCGCCCCACCACGCGGCACCCCGCCGCTCGGCACCCCACCTCCCCACCCCGCCTCGCTGCTGCGGCGGGTACATTACGCAGTGTGTTTACCGGCCGCCCCCTCCAAATCCCGCCCCCGCGGAGAGGCACAAAGAGAAGCCGCCCGAATCACTTGTCGGCGCGCAAACAAATTTAAATGTCGCGGTGAGCGCGCGCGGGCGGCACGGGCACGGGGTGCACCACCTCTCCGCCCCGCCCCCGACCAGGCCACGGTCCTTGCGTAACCAACCCCGCGCCGCACCGTCCCAACTGTTCGGAGTTGATATCGGGTGGAGCAAGGGCGGGGCGGGGTTGCGGTGGCTAAGGCAGCCTCCCCCGGACTCCTCTTAACTCAGCGCGCCGCCCTGTCTTCGCCCCGGGCCTGATCAGCTCCGCCTGGACCGTCCCCTGCTTCACCTTCTGCGGTGGCGTCTCTCTCTCTCTCTCTCTCTCTCTCTCTCTCTCTCTCTCTCTCTCTCTTTCTCTCTCTCTCTCTCTTTCTCTCTCTCTCTCTCTCTCTCTCTCTCTCTCTCTCTCTCTCTCTCTCTCTCTCTCTCTCTCTCTCTCTCTCTCTCTCTCTCTCTCCCCCTCTCTGCCAACCATTTCTCCTCCTTCCCTACTCCCCAATCCGAGCTCGGCGAGGCGCTGCCTGCTCCGCTCACCCGCGCGCGAGCTCTACTCCTCAAATCTTGTCGAATTGCCGAATTGGATTGGAGCCGTGCTGCCCCTGCCTCACCGCGCCCCGCGCCGCCCCGAGGCGGAGAAGGCCCCCCCCGCCCCTCCCGGCCTGCCCTTCAACTTCAAGGGGACGAACCCTTTCTGCTTCCGGTTTTGGCACGGCGCGCGCGAGTTGGCCGCGCCACGCTGCGCCGCTCTCCTGCATTTGAATAATGCCACCTGATGCTTTTTCAAACAGGTGTGCTGGGCTCTCTACCTCCTCGTGCGCTGCCTTCGTTCCTCGCGCTCCCTCCAAATTATGAGATTTGTAAATCAAAATTAAAGCAGTACGTTCGTATATCGAAATTTAAGCGGTGATTATTCGTTGAATAGGGCGTCGTAACGTAACCGAATTAACTTAATTTGTTTTTAACCGTTTCTCACATTTTTGCCGATATCTTCTGAACAGTACAAGTTCTCGTCACAAACGAAAGCTCATTTTAAAGGTCACAACGTCACTGAATTTTCGTTACTTAAGACCCAAAGCGATTCAACATGTCCTTATGGCCAAAAATAAATTTCGTTTTTTTTTTTCGAATTTACATTGTTATAGAAAAAACGTTATTCCTCATACGTTGTAACAAAAAAATATTTTAGGGCATAAGAAGCAATTGTATCACTGAAGGTAATAAAGTAACGAAATTCTAGTGCCGTTAACTATCGAATGCACTTTACTGTGCTACGATATCTTGCACCGTTTATGAAATATTGAAGGGAAAGGAGCAAAATCGTCAAAAACAATTTCGGTTACGTTACGACGCCCTGCACATAGCCCATATAGGCTTTACCGCTTCGCGATAAGAGCCTTGTCGTCAGGTAAAACTCCCATCAAATTCTGCAGCAGTGCAAGGCAGACGCGCGTGTCTACGTCTGACCACTATAGGTAAATAACCCTTGAAATACGAGAGCACTGTTTGTCTACTCATCTGTCGACAATGAGTTTCCCCACCCGTTACGGGGGTATGCTTCACGAAGAAAGCAGAGTGAAGGTCGGTGCTTTCTGCGCGAGGTCGCGGGGCCTCACTAGATAGATAGATATGTCTCTCTGTCGCGCTGCGTCTGTCCATGCTCCCATGCTCGGGCCGGGCGGGCCGGGCGGGCCGGCCAGTGGCATCCCTCCCTTATTCATATAAGACCTGATCCCGATGCTGGTGCCGCCCAACCCACCGGCGCCTTCCGAAACTCGCGCGCCCTCTCGACTCGACTGCCCCGCTGCTTCTCGCTTCCCCCTATAGCTCCCCTGCAAAACGCTACCGGACTGGACGAACAGGATGACACAGGGCGACAGCCCTGGATGGCAGTCAGGAAAGCCTCTGCCCCACCCCGCCCCGGCACGCCCCGCCCCGCCCCGCCCC
The DNA here is from genome assembly GCA_029379305.1 of Frankliniella fusca. Classification (NCBI taxonomy): domain Eukaryota; kingdom Metazoa; phylum Arthropoda; class Insecta; order Thysanoptera; family Thripidae; genus Frankliniella; species Frankliniella fusca. The sequence continues at coordinate 16,662 of JAHWGI010001300.1, read as the reverse complement.
GCCCCGGCGCCCCCCGGCTCGGTCCTATTGATCCCCCTTCATGAATATGCACACAACGGCCGGCAATTTGGAGGCTGCTGCGTGACGCGGTGCGGGAACAACTTTGAATTTCGGAGCAACGTCGTCGTAACGCGGATAGGAATAATTTTACCGATTTCCGCGTCGTAGCGCAAAAGTCTTTCATTCTTAAAATTATTTTTGTGATCCACACTGTGGACAGTATGGTTGTAGATTTCTGTAAAATTAAAATAACAATACCACTGGTAAAACTAAGGCGTAGCTTTGCGACCCGTTGCGCCTAGCGTACTGAGATTACGCTTGAAATGAAGCGTAACAGGTCGATCCGTTCCTATTCGTCCTATCTAAATGTATGGGAGAATTTCTTCCGCACGCTTCATTTCAAGCGTAACGTCAAACGTAACTGTATGCTTCATTCAAGCGTACAGTTACGCCTTGGTTTTGCCAGTGACGAGAATATGAAATTTCGAGTTCTGTGCGTATCGACTGAAAAATCACTGACAAGCGTACACACCCAGAAAACGCCATTCTTGTTTTCAGAATAATATTCTAATGTTTAGGTGGTTTGCTTACTATAATACGAACCAAGAATGTCATACTATTCTTTAGAATGTAACATCCTAATCCACGCACATACTACGGTTTAGTATGTTTGTTTAGTATGTAACATACTATTCTTTAGTGGGTAGTCCCCTTAACTAGGAAGGAAAAAAAGACCCGGGCGAGATTCGAACTTGTAACCTATGGCTTACGGTTCTCTTACGCTCACCACTAGACCACTGAGGGACCATGATAATGAGGCTCCGGACTGCCCATCTTATTCAATAACCAAGCGCTCGGGCGTTCCTGGGGCGTATTCGTCCGTAGTCTACAAATAGAAGGTTTGCAAACCAAATTTCTAAAAATATTGTCTTATTTAAGATTTTCTAAATTCTCGTGTTTACGGCAAACTCATTGGAAGAAAAACTCGCTGTGATCCTTATATAGTGGGGTCAAAATCTAAAGGTCTACATTCTAAAAATTAGTATGTAAGATTAGAATGTTGCAATAGTATAGTAACATTTAGAATGTCAGTTAGGGTTTCTGGAAAAGTATGTTTGCTTACTAATTACTAGTATGTACTTTAGAGTTTGCAGTATTAGAATGTTTACATACTTAAAGCTAGAATGCCATTTTCTGGGTGCACATGGGGTGTCTCCTCTAGGACTCTACTACTTAGAGCAGGGCGAGCAGGCAAACCCGCCGCACGCCTGTCACGCGTGTCTTGTTACTGAGTTCTCCTGGCGGCCGCGCGGCACACACACCTCCCTCACCGCGCCGCACCAGGCCCGCGGCCCTGCCCCATCAAGATCAAGCACGCTTTATCAGTAACATGTAAACATTTTTTAGCAGCAGCAGCCTTTTCCCCTTTGAAGCAACAGCGGCGGCGGCGCGCGCGGGTTGCGAGGCAGGGCGGGGCGGGGCGGGGCGGGGCGGGGCGGGGCGGGGCGGGGCGGGGCGAGGCAGGGCGGGGCGTGGTGGGGCGGGGCGGGGCGGGGCGTGGTGGGGCGGGGCGGGGCGGGGCGGGGCGGGGCGGGGCGGGGCGGGCCGCAGCGCCGGGGGCGCGCTGCCTCTGCGCCTCACTCCCGCCGCCGCGCCGCCACCGCCGTGCAGAGCCGAAATTGCTTTCCACCGCAACCACAACCGCAGCGCGCGCGCCGTAACACACAGCAGCAGCAGGAGCACCGAGCGGCCTCCCCGCCCCGCCCTGTTCCGCCCCGCCCCGCCCCACCCCACCCCACCCCGCCCCACCCCACCCCGCCCCACCCCGCCCCACCCCGCCCCCCGCACGCACGAGCCCACATGCATACAGGCAAACAGACGCGCACGCGAGCACACAGAGAGGCGCGCGCGCGCGTACGCCGAATGAGGCACAGGTGGTGGTGATGCTGCTGCTGCTGCATATACGCCCTACTCGCTCTACATCTCTCTCGCACTTAAGAGGTATACGCCCTAGAGGTGCGAGAGAGACAGAGCGCGTGCATAAAGGCGTGCACCAGAATCACTCTGATGTTGTGATGGCTTTGCGCAGCTGAGCCTGAGCAGCGCGGCGGCACGGCCGCGTGCAGGGGCGTGCTGGGTGCGGGGCAGGGCGTTCTCACTTTCGACGTGACATGCGGGTGGACAGGCCCGGGCGGCATGAGAGAGAGAGAGAGAGAGAGAGAGAGAGAGAGAGAGATAGAGAGAAAGAGAGAGAGAGAGAGAGAGAGAGAGAGAGACTGAGTGGTACGGGTTCAAATTCGCGGGACGGTAGTAAAAGAGCAAAACGATTTTCTAATAAATAGAGGACTTAGCCTGTTGAGTCGCATTTCGTGTGACCTGGGAAATACGCCAGCTGCGACAACAAATATTTTTTGGCCGACCCCTGACGGAAGCATAGGGGTGTGGAAGCGAGCGAGATGAGATAGGATGGCGGATAAAGCTCGGGCGAATGAGTGAGCGGCAGAGTGAGATAGGAAGCGAGAGAGAGAGAGAGAGAGAGAGGGAGGGAGGGAGAGAGAGAGAGAGAGAGAGAGAGAGAGAGAGAGAGAGAGAGAGAGAGAGAGAGAGAGAGAGAATGAAAGACGGGTCCCGCCACGCCGCACAGGGTCGGCGCAGCCCAGCAGAGCCCAGCTGACGGCCATTTGTACCGTGTTCTCGACACGCACAGCTCACCCCCTTCCCCCAATTCCCCCCCCCCTATGACCCCCCTCAGGCCTCAGGAGAGCCAGCAGCAGCCGCCCCCACTTCCCCCCTCCCCTCCCCCTTGTCTTTTTAAGCTCCCTGCTGGCCGTGGCCAAATCTGTGAGCCCTCTGCCACCGAGGGACCAGTGCGGTGCTGATACGCCTCCACTCTCTTCCTCTTTTCCTCTTTCTCTCTCTTACTCTCATTCCTCCTTCTCCTTTTTTTTTGTGTGCGGGCAAACCCTCGTTGTTTGCCATCCGTTCAACACCCCGCGCTACGCTGTGCCGCTGCTGCTCCTCTCTTTGCGCTGACTGTGTAGATCACGTGTTGCAGCGGACCAGCCGTGGGCCCAGCGGGCCGGAGGCCAACGGCAACATTATAACGATAAAAGAAAAGTTGGCGGAACTAGTTGGGGCGCGCGGGAGCAGCGCGAGCAGGGGCGTGAAGCAGGCGGGGCACGGCCGATCTCCTTTCCTCCTCCTCCCTCCACCACCGACCCCTCTCCGTCGGACACTTGAGTCGCCTGCGAGTCGTGTTCGGCTGGGCGCTTCAACCCTCCCCCCCCCCCCTCTCCCCCATAGTCGGCGTCCTCGCCCCGGCCAGCAGGACATGTCTCCGTGCCGCCGAGAGTGCCCCGCCCCGCCCTGCATCGCCCGGCCCAGCCACCGGCCGACCCCTATACCAGGACCAAAAGGGATTGGTTTTGGCCGGGAAAACCGTCGCCAGTCGGAAACCACCTTCCACCACAGTCTTCCGCGTTCCCCGTACCCCTGCTGCACTACTTGACTCAATGATAAAATAAATGAATTCATCCGGATTACTTTGGCAATTCAGAAATTATTTAGATTCATTTTTGTTCCTCATTTGGCGAAACATTCTGCAACTTTTTTTGCAACATTTTCTTTTTGTTGTCTTTTTTAACTTAGGAGCTGTCGACTCCTCGACAGCAAAACACTTATTGCTACGGCATGACGCTTCCTCCGAACAGTCCGCTTCCACATTCCCACTCTCTGCCCTCAGCTTTGACCCAGGAGCTCCTCGCTTTTCCCCCTAGTCTAGCAATAAGGCGCACAAAAGCGCCCGTTTCGCTGGCTGGCTGAATGCCTTTCGTGGACGGCGCGTCCCGAATCACACACTCATTAAAAATAACCCAGCAGGAGTCGCGTCCGGACAAGAGAAAGAGCTAGAGCGAGGGAGATGGGGGGAGGGAGGTTGAGGGCTAGAAGGGGTGCTGCTCAAGGGAGAGGGAGAGAGAGAGAGAGAGAGAGAGAGAGAGAGAGAGAGAGAGAGAGAGAGAGAGAGAGAGAGAGATTCTTTCCAGGGCTCGTTCTATGCCAAGCTCGTCCTTACGCAGCCCGGCCCACTTTTTCAGATAGGCAGACCCGCAACAACAAGCTTTTTTTTATCATAAATTTTCTATTACTGACAGTAGAAAAATAGTAAAAGTTAAACTATGAGTTGCTAAAAGTTTGAGGAACATGGACCATATTTTACTTTTTCTCTACGACCAATATTAGCAAATTCATATGATAAGAAAGTTTGTTGTTGCGGGTCTGCCTATCCGAAAAAATGGGCCTGGGTGCGTGGGCCAACCTGTAGGGACGGTGGCAGGAGGGGGGAGATGAGGGGAGAGAGGAGGGTTGGAGTGCGAGCGGGGGAGGTGCGGGGCGGGTGCAGGGCGGGTGCGGGTCGAGCGCCGTAGAAAGAGATACGCTATGTACCTAATGGTTAGGGATCTGCGGCCTTTCCTCGTGTTTCACGGAGGATTATGCCGTAGATCTGAATTTCTGTCACTCCCCCCCCCCTCGCCTCCCCCCCCCCACAAGCCCAGCCGCCCCAGACTCTTAAGCCTTGGGCCTAAGTTAAAGTAAAGATGTTTCGAGTTTCACTCATCATCTCGCTGCTCTTGCCTGCTCTCTTCATGGTGCGACGAAACTCATCTGCTGATGCAGTGTCAGGATTGGGGCTGGGGGAGAGAACAGAGAGGGATTAATAAAAAATAATGCTGGGGGGACAAAGATGGCGAGAAATTTTCGTCACCTGATGAATAAGTCGTTGGAGCGAGTAATTAATAATTTTAATAATTAGGTTTTACAGATGCCCGATGCATATTCATAAAGATCTGTCTTGTGACGGGGACACGGCCGGGCGGGGCGGGGTGCGGCGGGGTGCGGCGTGCGGGGTCCATCAGTGTCGTCCCTGACTGCTCCGACACGAGGCGCGCCGCGCGCCCGGCAGGCCAGTGCCTCCATTTCTTATCTCCTGGGACGGGGATCCGTCTTCCGGTCGGCCGGAGCTGACATCCGGCCCGTGTGTCCGATATATCTCTGACATGGTTAGGTCTGCTCGTACGCATCGGGCGGAAAGGGGGGAGGGGGGGGGAGAGGAGCTCGTCGCGACCAGCCCGGGGGCGGTAAGCGGCATGTTGTTCTACCCCCTCGGCACCTCCGCTCTGCCACGCACGCCACGCCCCTTCCCCCTTCCTAAATACCTCCTCAGGCGAGCGAGGATTGTGCTATAAAAAAAAAACAGAGCTTTCAAACGGAGTATTGTGGACAGAGGCCTGCCCCTTGGGCACGAATGATTGGACTGTAAGCTTAAGTGAAAGATGGTCTACATCGACCGCCTAAAAACATCACTCTATTTGAGCTATGAGCTATGACTGCTAAACCTCGCCCATTCTGAGTGACGATTTACATCCCCGCATTCTCATTTAATTTGAGTAATATTTGAATCCCTCACTCATTAAAAGCGAGATTCTTGAACTATCGCCTAAATGAGAAAAAACATTTTTTTTGTCAATTTTTCCTAGATTTTCTTTCTTTAAATTTTTGAAAAATTAACAAAATTTTCCAGAGTTTTTTAAAAAAAAATTCGAATTGCGCAGAACTTTTCGGAATAGCTCAGAATTTTCCTGTATTTTTCTGAATTTTTGGAATTGCGAGGTCTACAGAAAAGTCAGAGTTGTTCCCCCCTCCAGGTGGGATTCTGTTCGGCGGGGCGGGGCGGGGCGGGGCGCGTGTTGTGGAACTGAAGCACCCGGGGAGGGGGGAGGGACCACGAGAGAAAGGAGGGGAAAATGCATAGATATAAAAGAGATGTTTGCATCTTGCCCTGCTGTACTGTATACTCCCCGAGCTTTTAAAATGAGACCGAGGGAAGTAGGAAGGAGGAGGAGGAGGACAAGCGGCCTGGGCTCGCCTGGGCGGCTGCACACGAGCAGATTGAAACATTCTGCAAGAGAACCTGCTGCTGTCCTATTGTGTTCTGCCGTGTTTTTTTCTGCTCACAGCAGCCGATACAGCCCAGAGCAGAACATTTCCTGTTCGAAGCCACCGCCGCAGCAGCAGAGTAATAATCGAAAGAGTGAGAGACAGAGACGGAGAGAGAGAGGGGGAGAGGGAGGGAGGGAGAGGGAGAGAGAGGGAGAGGCAGACATACAGAATATCTGTCCACTGGTATTTCTGAAACCTGTTCAGCTGTTCAAGATTATTTGAGAGAAGAGAGAGGCGAGCAGTTTAGTGATGTGTAGATATGCCGGGAAACACGAAACAACATACACAATATTCGGCGGTGATGGTCGAGCGTCTCTACCGTCGCTCATCATCTCGTTCCACTGCGTGATGAAGCAGCGCTGGTGCTGCTGCACTGACTCCTACCCCTCCCGTCGACGCGAAACAAGACGCTATCCCCATGACTGTGGGGCTCATAACCACATGACGACAAGCTTCGCCTCGTTGGCCGCGCTCCAATACGAGCTATCGCTCGAGTTGTTTCATATGGTGCGTGTTAGCGCCAAGGCGTCCTTCGCTATGAATTAAAGCGTACGCCATTTTTACTGATATTTCTGGTGTTTCGTGATTTCCCTTGTTTGTTTTTTTAACTGATTTTTTTTTTTTTAGGGAACTGTACCTTTATATTTTTCTAATTTTTCGATTTTTTCTTATTGTTTCTGATTTTGCAGTGATTTTTTTTTCGGGCGTACACTTAATCTTTTGAATGAACGACCCCTTTGTTGGCGCCTTCGCTAGGAGCAAGTATGGGCCAGGCAGTGCAGTTCACGGTGAAAGCAATGTCTAATTTGTTTAGGGGAAAAGGGAAAACTTTGAGAATCTCAATTACTTTGAGGAAAACTCCTCAGTTTTTGAAGGAGTCTCCTCAAAATAAAAAGAGGAAACTTTCCTTAACTTTTGAGGAGACTTCCTCAAAATATGAGGATATTTCCTCAAATTAAGAGGGACACTCAAAGTTTTCCCTTTTCCCTCAAAAAATCAGATGTTGTTTTTACCGTGTTGTGTCACCCGCTACTCTGTCATATGGTGGAAGGGGACACGGGAAAAACAACTCCCCATTTCCATTTTATTTTGATATTTTACGTCATTTTGGCCGTTTCTCATCCATATCACTATTCCTATGGAGGCCCTTTCTTTTGTCTCGTGAGAAGGTCCTACTTACACAAGGGTTTTGTGGTTTAACGGGTTAACCTACTAGGCGGCAGTTCACTGACATCCAAGGGACGATCCCCCCCCCTTTTTTTTACACTTTTTTAACCGTGCCTGCACCCCGGCCGCCCTCCCCAAACACACCCTCTCGTCCTCCTCCCCCCTCCACCTTGAGTCGTTAACATTACCGCCTTGTGCTCCTCCACTCTTGGCCGTCCGAATCCGCGGTAAGGTAAGGTGTTAGAGTGCGGCGCCGTGACGGCAACTCACATATGCATTATACAGTTAATTTTTAATCCGGCACACCATCCCCACCACCCGACCCGAAATAACAACGCGACACAGGCGGGGCCGAGGAGCATGGGGAGGCGACACCGCAAGTGGGGTGGACCCGCAACCAGACCGGCTAGCTCGACAGAGAAGGGTAGGGAAAGAGGGACAGAGGTAGCTTGACAGAGCGAAATACAGAAGAAGATGAAAAGAAAGGGAAAGAGATCGAGGGGAGGGGTGAGCAAGGAGAGCCTTCTCGTGTCCGTGTAAATAATACGGCTGCGTCCTGTGAATAAACTTATCATGAGAGCCTCGCCAGGCTAAGCGTCACGTGACACGCCCTGAATAAGAGGCCACACCTTCTTCCTGTCACCCGTCAGAAATTTCCCCCGTGAAAAAGAAAGGGTGTGAGTTTTCCAAGAATGTTTGAAGGGTCAGGTGAACAGCGAAAAGAGTGACAGTCGCACTTCTAAAAATGTCAGACTTTTCGTAATCTGTGATTACTATATTCAGTTGTGAATTTATGTAGGGAATTGTAAATCAAAGAAAGCCCATTTGAGCTCGTTGTCACTCAGCCAAGGTTTTCTTTTGGAGAAAATACATCGAAGCGTCTACAAAGAATTTTGTGCAGCTGCAATATATATGAGGTTTCATGGTATAAAAAAAATATCTCTATTACAAAGATTTTATCTTTGTATTGCAAAGAAAATTTGGCTTTATATTACAGTTGCACTAAATTCTTTGTGATACAAGAATTTTCTTAGCAAGAAATTTAAAGGTGTACACTTGGAAGCCTAAAGGTGAGGGAGGCGGAGACAGAGAAAGTGAAAGAGCTAAAGCAAGATAGGTGAGAGAGAGAGAGAGAGAGAGAGAGAGAGAGAGAGAGAGAGAGAGAGAGAGAGAGAGAGGTGACAGAGACACAGACAGAGGGCGTTGTTGGAACAGAGGGAGGGGGCGGGGGGGGCGCGGCGCTTCATGAGCCTTGACTGCCATCAAGCCATTTATTGGTGCAGTAAAGGCCCTGCCCTGCCAGGCCGGCCGGTCCGGCTGTGGCGTCCGTTCCGTTCCGTTCCGTTCCGGTCAGGACTGCCAGATGGTCTTTGTGTCTCTGGCTGGCCGGGCCGCGACCGGGCCTCCGCGAGCGGGATCCCGATACCAATCCCCAGGCTTCCAGGAAGCAGGTCGTGCGGATCCCGATCCCCGGCAGCGGCAGGCGGCAGCCCGCCGCTTACTCCAAGAGAGAAACAACGCTGAAAAGTTTGGACGCCTCGTAATTCAGTAGAATTCAGAAAATATCAGAAAAAAATCAGAAAAAAAAATTGGAAACATTCAAAACAAAAATCACATAAATTCAGGAAAATTTAGGAAAACTTTGGGAAAAAATTAGAAAAATTAACCAGAATTAATGTTAAATTCAAAATCAATTTCACAAAAAAATAAGTAAAACTCCCCCCCCCCAAAAAAAAACAATTAAAATTAACGAAAATTCTCAAAATGTAAACATCAAGATGCAGAGTTATTTTCCCCTCGGCTCACTCGGTGCACTGATCTCCCTGCAGGGGGCGCGCGCTGGCGCTGGCCGGCCCGATGCAGATGCCATACCCTGCGCGCACCGCTTGAGGCGAGCTCGACCTCATAGCAAACCCTTTACAGGGAGTGGCCGGCAAAGCCCCTCCACGCACTTCAGACGACCGATTCCGAAGATCGCTTTCATTTCATTCCTCGTAGCACTCATGGAGCACTACCATGGCGAGCATGGGCACAGGGCACCACTGTAAGTGCAACAAGGACGGAGGGACGAGAGCGATGTTCTGAATCAGTCGGCAGATTGTAGAGCCCCGCCCCGCCCCCCAATTCCCCTCACCCCAGCACATAGCCCCGCCGGCCTCGCTGCGACACGGGACAGCCAGCCACACCGCTTCCTCCGCTCCTCTCACTCTCGACTGACCCCGCCGTGCCCCCCGCACACCAGCAGCACGCGCCGACGAGAACCACCACCGCTATGAGGCTCAACCCACCAGCCACGCCCCTCCTTCAATTCGGCGATATGGCGACCTACTGGGCCTCTATCTCTCTCTCTCTCTCGTTCTCTTTCTCTTTCTATCTCTCTCTCTCTCTCTCTCTCTGCCCACGGCCCGCAGCAGTTTGACCCCCGCGCGGCCGTCGCCCGCGGCACGCAACGCCATCACCAGCTCTCCAGCCCCCTTGCCTTATTTGACCCCCTCTTCATCCCCCTCCCCCTCACTCCCCTCAAATCGGGAAAGGGGTGGAGGTGTGGTGGGAAGTGTTACAGTTGTGTGTGTGTGTGTCGGTGGTAGTGTGTGTGTTAAGTGGTGTGTGTGAGTGTGTGTAGTGAGTGGTGGGGGGGGGGGTTACACGTAGTCGTGGTTGGAACTTTTAAGAAGAGGTCGGTTAGACGAGGAGGGGGGGAAGGCCGGGAGGAACGTGGCAAATAGGAATGGGGACGAAGAGAGGAGAGAGAGAGAGAGAGCGAGAGAAGAGCGAGAGAGAGAGAGAGCTAGATGAGAAGGAGAGAAGAAAGGAGAGGGGGGGAAAGGGGGGGGAGGAAGAGGAGGGGGGAGAGGGGAGGGAGGGGGAAAGAGGGGGAGGGGCGCGGGAGAGGAAGAAGGGGGGTGAGGGGAGGGGAGAGAGAGGGGGGGGGGAGGGGTGAGAGGGGAGTGGGGAGGGAGGGAGGGGAGAGGGGAGGGGAGGGGGGGGAGAGGGGAGAGGGGGGGGGAGAGGGGGGGGAGGAGGGGGAGAGGGGTGGGGTGAGTGGGGTGGGGAGGGGAGTGGGGAGAGGGGTGGGGGGAGAGGGGAGGGGGGGTGGGGGGGGGGAGAGAGAGTGAGGGGAGGGGGGGGGGAGAGGGGTGAGGGGTGGGGGGGAGAGGGGGGGAGAGAGGGGGGGGGTGGGGAGGGGAGAGAGGTGAGAGAGAGGGGGGGGGGAGAGGGGAGAGGGGAGGGGAGGGGGGGGGGGAGGGGGGGAGGGGAGGGGGTGAGGGGAGAGAGAGAGTGAGTGGGGAGGGAGGGGAGGGGGGGGGGAGAGGGGGGTGAGAGAGGGTGAGGGGGGGGGGAGAGGGGAGAGTGGGGAGAGGAGAGGGGAGGGGGGGAGAGGGGAGGGGAGAGGGGGGGGGGTGGGGGGGGGGAGTGGGGGGGGGGAGGGAGGGGGGGGGGAGAGGGGGGGGGGGGAGGGAGAGAGGGGGGGGAGAGAGGGAGGGGGGGGGGAGGGAGGAGGGGGGGGAGAGGGGGGAGAGAGGGGGGGGGGAGAGGGGGGGAGGGGGGAGGGGGGGAGGGGGGAGAGAGAGAGGGGGAGAGGGGGGGGGAGAGAGGGGAGGGGGGGGGAGAGGGGGAGGGGGAGAGGGGGGGGAGAGGGGGGGGAGGGGGGGGGGAGGGGGGGAGGGGGGGGAGGTGTGGAGGCTAGGTTGCGTGTCTCTTTTTATTTTTCTTTTTTTTCTTTTCTTTTTTTTTCTCTTTTCTTTTCTCTTTCTTTTCTTTTCTTTTTTTTTCTTTTCTTTTTTTTTCTTTTCTTTTCTTTTCTTTTTTTTCTTTTCTTTTCTTTTCTCTTCTTTTTTTTTCTCTTTTTTTCTTTTCTTTTCTCTTCTTTTCTTTTTTTTTCTTTTCTGTTTTCTTTTATTTCTTTCTTTCTGTTTTGATTTTTTTCTTTTCTTCTTTTGTTTGTGTTTCTTATTCTTATTTTTTGTTACTTGTTTCGTATGATCTTTTTGGCTAGTGAGTATCAACATGGTTTATGTGTGGTGTTTGTGTGGCGGGTAGGGAGCGTGGGGACTGAAGGGGAGAGGCGGGAGGGTGAGGGGGGGGAGGGGAGGGGGGGAGGGGGGAGGGGGGGAGGGGGGTGGGGGGGGGAGGCGAGAGGGGGGGGGAGGAGGAGGGGGGAGGGGAGAGAGAGAGAGAGGGGGGGAGAGGGGGGGGAGAGGGCGTGGGAGAGAGGGGGGGGGGTGGGGAGGGGGGGAGGGAGGGGGGGAGAGGGGGGGGAGGGGGAGGGGGAGGGGGGGAGGGGGAGGGGGGGGGGAGGGAGGGGGAGGGGGGGGGAGGGGGGGAGGGGAGGGGGGGGAGGGGGGGGGAGGGGGAGGGGGAGGGGGGAGGGGAGGGGGGAGGGGGGGAGGGGGAGGGGGGGGAGGAGGGGGAGGGGGGGGGAGGGGGAGGGAGGGGGGAGGGGGAGGGGGGGAGGGAGGGGGAGAGGGGGAGGGGGGGGGGAGGGGGGGAGGGGGGGGGGAGGAGGGGGGAGGGGGGGAGGGGGGAGGAGGGGGAGGGGAGGGGGGGGGAGGGGGGGGGAGGGGGAGGGGGGGGGGAGAGGGGGGGGAGGGAGGGGGGAGGGGGGAGGGGGGGGGAGGGAGGGGGGGAGGGGAGGGGGGAGGGGAGGGGGAGGGGGAGGAGGGAGGGGGGGAGGGGGGGGGAGGGGGAGGGGAGGGAGGGGGGGGAGGGGGGGAGGGGGGGGGGAGGGGGAGGGGGGGGAGGAGGAGGAGGGGGAGGGGGGGGGGAGGGGGAGGGGGGAGGGGGGGGAGGGGAGGGAGGGGGAGGGGGGGGGGAGGGGGGGGAGAGGGGAGGGGGAGGGGGGGAGGGGGAGGGGGGGGGGAGGAGGAGGGGAGGAGGGGGGGGAGGGGGAGGGAGGAGGGGGGGAGAGGGGGAGGGAGGGGGGAGGGGGAGGGGGGGGGGAGGGGGGGAGGGGGGAGGGGGGGAGGGGGAGGGGGGGGGGAGGGGAGGGGGGAGGGGGAGGGGGGGGAGGGGGAGAGGGGGGGGAGGAGGGGGAGGGGGAGGAGGGGGGGGGGAGGGGGAGGGGGGGGAGGGGGGGGAGGGGGGGGGGAGGGAGGGGGGGAGAGGGGGGAGGGGGGGAGGGGGGGAGGGGGGAGGGAGGGGGGGAGGGGAGGGGGGGAGGGAGGAGGAGGGGGGGGGGAGGGGAGGGGGGGGAGGGGGGAGGGGAGGGGGGGAGGGGGGGGAGGGGGGGGAGGAGGGGGAGGGGGGGAGGGGGGGAGGGGGGGAGGAGGGGGGGGGAGGGGGGGAGGGGGAGGGGGGGGGAGGGGGAGGAGGGGAGGGGGAGGAGGGGGGGGGGAGGGGGGAGGAGGGGGGGAGGGGGGGAGGGAGGAGGGGAGGGGGGGAGGGGAGGGGGGAGGGGGGGAGGGGGAGGGGGGGAGGGGGGAGGGGGAGGGGAGGGAGGGAGGGGGGGGAGGGAGGGGGGAGGGGGGAGGGGGGGGAGGGGAGGGGGGGGAGGAGGGGGGAGGGGAGGAGAGGGGGAGGGGGGGAGGGGAGGGGGAGGGGAGGGAGGGGGAGGGGAGGGGGGGAGGGGGGGAGAGGGAGGGGGGGGGAGGGGGAGGGGAGGAGAGGGGGAGGGGGGGAGGGGGGGGAGGGGGGAGGGGGAGGGGGAGGGGGGGAGGAGGGGAGGGAGGGGGGGAGGGAGGGGGGGGAGGGGGGGGAGGAGGGGGGGGGAGGGGAGGAGGGAGGGGGGGAGGGGAGGGGGGAGGGGGGGAGGAGGGGGAGAGGGGAGGGAGGGGGGGGAGGAGGGGGGGGGAGGGGAGGGAGGGGGGGGGGAGAGGAGGGGAGGGAGGGGGAGGGGGGGGAGGGGGGGGGGAGGGGGGGAGGGAGGGGAGGGGGAGGGGGGGAGGGAGGGGGAGGGGGAGGAGGGGGGGAGGGGGAGGGGGGAGGAGGGGGGGGGAGGGAGGAGGGGGGGAGGGGGGAGGGGGGAGGGGGGGGGAGGGGGAGGAGGGGAGGAGGGAGGGGGGGGGAGGGGAGGGGAGGGGGGGGAGGGAGGGGGGGGGGAGGGGGGAGGGGGGAGGGAGGGGGAGGGGGGAGGAGGGGGGGGAGGGGGGGAGGGAGGGGGAGGGGGGAGGGGGGGGGAGGGGGGGGGGAGGGGGAGGGGGAGAGGGGGGAGGGGGAGGGGAGGGGGGAGGGGGGAGGGGGGAGGGGGGGAGGGAGGGGGAGGGGGGAGGGGGGGGAAGGGGGAGGAGGGGGGGAGGGGGACGAAGAAGCAAAAGAGGGAGAGGGATGGAGAGAGAGAGAAGAGCGAAGGGGCGGGAGGAGATGGGAGGGTGAGGGAGAGGGGGAGGAGAGGGAGGGGAGAGGAGGGAGGGAGGAGAGGGGGTGGAGGGGAGAGGAGAAAACTAGAGGGAAGGGAGAGAGAGGGGGAGGGAGATGAAAGGAGCGGGACGAACGAGAAGGAAAGAGTTGGAAGAGAGAAGACAAGGAAAGGAGAGAGAAGGTAGAAAGAGGGGAAGGAAGAAGGAAGGGGAGAATGACGAATAGAGGAGATGGAAGAGGAAGAAAGGAGAATAGGAAGGAGGAGGGGAGGGAAGAGTGGAGGGACAGAGAGAGAAAACGAAAGAAGAATGCGAGGGAAAACAAGACAGAAGACACAGATGAGATGAGAAGAGAGAAAAGGATTAGAGAGGAGACGGAGATAGAGAAGGAAAACGAAGAAAGAGAGAGAAACAGAGTAGATAAGAATAAACGAAGAAAAGAAGAAGAAAAGAGAAAAGAGAGAAAAACACATAAAAGAACAATAGAGAGAGAGAAATAGGAGGAAGAGAAAGAATAAGATGAGAAACGAAAGAGAAAAAGAAGAAGACGAAAAAAGGGAGAGAAAACACGGGAGAAGAAAAAACATGTAAAATAAGGAGACGGAAGACAGAAAAAGATAGGATAGACGAGGAGAGAAGAGAAAGAGAAGAGACAGATAATAGGAGAGAAGAGATAAAGACGTAGGAGAGAGAATACAGACAGAAGAAAGAAGAAGGACAGAGATAACTAAGAATAGACAGAAGAAGAGAAGAATAGAAGTCAAAAAGCGAAAGAAGCAAGAAGAGTTATGGAGTGAGAGGAAAAAAATAAGAGAAAACAAAGGGATAAAGAAAATCAAAAGAAGAGAACCAAAAACGATGGGAAAAAACCGAAAACACAAGACGGGGAAAAGTAAAAAAAAACCAAAACGCGTAGGCTAAATTATAAAAAGAAAGAGAAAGGATAAAGAAAAAAAGAGAAAGAAAAAATAAAGGAACAATAAAGAGACTAGGATAGAAGGGGAACAAAGAAAAAATAAAGGGAGAGGGAATAAAACTTAAGACGAAAAGAAGAAGGGAAAGGAATCAAGAAGAAAGAAGATACCAACTATGAAAGAAGAGAAAAAAAAAGAAAAAGAAATGATGGAAAAAATAGAAGGTAAAGACGATAAATAAACAGAAAAAGGAGGGAGGGGGAGGTGGAAAAGGAAGAGAGAAAAAAAAAAACAAAAGTACGAATGAAACAGAGAAAAGAAGGATTGTTAAATATAAGAGGAAAAAGACATAACCAAAGAAGATGAAAGAAAAAAGTAGGGGAAAAAAAGAAATCTAAGAATCATTAAGATAGAGAACTTGAACATAAAGAACAAAGAGAAAAGAAGAACCAGAAGACACAACCGATACGAAAAGGGGAAGGAGAGAAATTCAGATAAGCAGCACAGAGAGAAAGGAAAATATAGGTTGGAAATAAACGAAATCATAAAAACCATCGGACAGAGCAAGACAAGGATAAAGAAAGAAGCGAAAAGATAGAAAAAAAGAGAACGAGAGTGAACCCAACACGATGACCATGGACGAGTCCGAACGGAGGAAGAAACCAGCGCGAGAAACAAGGAAACAAATCAAAAACGACAAATCAACGAACGAAGAGGGGAGCGGAAAAAGGACTACCGAAAGAGCAAAAGAGATGAGAAGCCGAGAGAAACGTCAAAGAAAATGGAAATGGAGTATAAGAGACGAAAAACAAAAAAGGAGGGAGACCGATAAAAAAAGTACCAAAACCAGATGAATAGAGAGCGAAAAAAGGAGAGAAAGGAAACAAACGGTAGGGATAAGGAGAGGAACCACAAAAGAATAGAAAGATATAAAAAAAACAAAAAAAGAGAACAAACGAAACGACTGGAGGGAAATGAGGCAAAAATGAAGAAAAGAATAGGGAGCGAACAAAAGAGAGATAATAAAGTAAGGAAAGGAAAAGAAGACACATGTGGACCACAGAGGAGACAGAAAAGAGAGGAGAAAGGGGAAAAAGACGAGGAAATGAGAAGAGAGAAAGATACAAAAAGAAAGTAAAGGAACAAGAAAAAAAAAACAACACATGGAGGACGCGAACGACTAAGAACTAAACAAAGAGGGAGAAGGAGAAGAATCAACGAATATAAAACACGAAAATAAACTCACCGATCAGAAGAACTAATAGGGAGGAGAAAAAGACAGAGGAAAGGGAGAGCGAGGAGAAGGAAACGAGATGAAAGAGATCGACTAAAAGACAATGGATCAAATGGAGAACAGTACAGTGGAAAAGGAACAAGAACAGAGATTTCCAGAGAGAATAAATCCAAAATCGAGAAGAAAAAAAAGCGAAAAAAGGAAGTAGAAAAATAAAGAAGATGAAGAGAGAGACGAAAAATAATACGCGCGAAAAGAATAACGAAGAGATAAGGAAACGACGAAAGAACGAAATAATACGACGAATTGGGGGGGGGGGGGGGGGGGGAGGGGGGGGAGTGGGGGGGGGGGGGGGGATGGGAGGGGGGGGGGGGGGGGGGGGGGGGCGGGAGGGGGGGAGGGGGGGGGGGGGGGGGGAGGGTGGGGGGGGGGGGGGGGGAAGGGGGGGAGGGGGGGGGGGAGGGAGGAAGGGGGGAGGGGGGGGACGGGGAGGGGGGGGTGGGGGGGGGGAGGGGGAGGGGGGAGGGGGGGGGGAGGGTGGGGGGGGAGGGGGGGGGGGGGGGGGGAAGTGGGGGGGGGAGGGGGGGGGGGGGGGGGGGGGGGGGGAGGGGGGGGGGGGGGGGGGGTGGGGGGGGGGCGGGGGGGGGGGGGGGGGTGGGGGGGGGGAGGGGAGGGGGGGGGGGGAGGGGGGGGGGGGGGGGGGGGGAGGGGGGGCGGGGGGGGGGGGGGGGGGGGGGGGGGGGGGGGGGGGAGAGGGGGGGGGGAGGGGGGGGGGAGGGGGGGGGGAGGGGGGGGGAGGGGGGGGGGAGGGGGGGAGGGGGGAGAGAGGGGGGGGGGAGGGGGGGGGGAGAGGGGGGAGGGGGGAGGGGGGGGGAGAGAGAGGGGGGGGAGAGGGGAGGGGGGGGGGAGGGGGGAGAGGGGGGGAGGGGAGGGGGGGGAGGGGGGGGGAGGGGAGGGGAGGGGGAGGGGGGGGGAGGGGGGGAGAGGGGGGGAGGGGGGGGGGAGGAGGGGAGGGGGGAGGGGGGGGGGGAGGGGGAGGGGGAGGGGAGGGGGG